>DWDV01002164.1:0-11969 GCA_018245615.1 Mimoniades ocyalus
TAACTGGTGAAACGTGGGAGTGTTGTACATTCCTCTGCCTACCTCTTCGGGGATTACAGGCGTGATGTTACTTTCTTTTTTATTATGTTAAACGTAACATAATCCAATTAATAAACTTATGCTACCAACGCATTAATTAGTAGGGCAGGAATAACTCTGCAATAATTTAAAACGTAGGTTTCATTTAAATTAATACATTAAATAAATTATCAAAGAGGACTATAATTGAAAGCGTATTTTGTAGCTTGTCCTATATAAAGGATGAAGTATTAGTTAAGAATCCTTAGTAATTCACGATGACCTACTCGAGCAGAATTTAATCAGAAGAAACACGCGATGTCACGCGACACCACCTACGTGATTTGTTACGTAAATAGTCTTTTGCTAATGAATTCCTTGGATTCCATATCAACGTGGCAGTTTACTTTTTTGACAACAGGTATATATCAGATCTGCTCTACAAAATCACTATTTTGGTATTCATCACAGTGCTACCAACGAAATTTTAACACTTATAACATTTGTAATACATATTTCACTCTTTTGTCATGCCATTTAATATGTTTTACAGTCACGTAATAATAAAAAATATTTAATTGTATTAAACGAGGAGCGTTTCTAAAATATATTTATTTATTTGTAATCGCGTTTGCGAAAACAGCTCTAACGTTTACAATAAAAGGTTTTTCGAAGTCAAAAAATCAATGTCATGCATAGGAAAATTGGATTTTATTAAGTTTTCAAACAATAATGAAACAGGTCATAATTTTATTAGCGCAATACGATTGGTACCTTTGCCGCCGTCGCCGTCGTAATATTATTCCAATAGTTAAGGGCATATTTCAGTTGAAGTGAAAACTGAAAAATATATAAACACCCCATGAAGAATCTAAAATTATTAAAAAAAAATCATCGACATCGTCAATGATCATCAATTATCAGTAATACAGACAACAAAATATATCTGTTTTTATTCTAGTTCTGAAGAAATTATTTGTTTTCGAGCAAAACTTGATCGCTCAGTCTAATACTTTAACTGTCAAACTAAATTAAACAGAGAACTTATTTACTTACATTTGATATCCAGTGACAAACAGGTATAACGTAACGGAATGTAACAATACACCTGTAATCCCTGAAGAGGTAGGCAGAAGAGTGTAGAACACTACCACGTTTCACGTTTACAACTCACTATGAAATAGGTGGTGAGCCTATTGCCATACACCGGGCACAAATCCAGTCTCCAAGCCACTACTAAAAAATATGTAAATTATAAAAATCCTGTAGTGCTCGACCCGGGATTTGAACCCAGGACCTCCCGATCAGCAGTCGCGCTTGCAACCAACACGACCAGTGAGAGAGTCACAAACAAGTATAAAAAACTTTTATGTTTAATTCATAAACATATATTCAAATTAAATAACTTTTATTCATTACATTATATATAAATATACTTAACGAACGTCATACAATGTCATAGTTATCATTCGTTGTTCAAATTGAATACAAATAGACACTCATACATTCGTAGGGGAATTATGAATTCGGAGCGCCGCGGCGCCGGCCGGTGCGCGGTAAATCATAATAATGTTTCGGCCATTGCTCACAGCTCAGAACAGCTTGCGTACCGCTTTGTGCAGTTTGAAGCTCTACAATATATTCGCCTTAATATAGGCAATTATTGTTTTATATCAAATAAGTTATTCCATATAGGTACCTATAGTATACATTGAATTAATACGATAGTATATTCGTTAATAAAAAAAATTACATTGAGTTTATTTTTTATTCAATTAATTTTTTAATCAATGTTTGACTACGTTAATAATTGAGCCTAACAGTAAACTCTCATAGTTAAAAAGTCTTATACACCCACAGCTTGGATGTCAGCTATTAAACACGACTCTGATACCTATTGGTGTATAAGATTTAGGAGTTTGTAAGAATAGTACATAATTAAATCGGTGTTCTTTCAAACTACATGTATAAAATCTTATTTACATAAATTAAGCCGAAACAATAAGTGTCCGTTTTGAATTGATTGTAGCAAATGGCTTGACCATAACAAGTGAACAAATGTACTCGAATATCGTTTTACAGTTATAAATTATACAAAAGATATTATATATTCTATATATTAAACTATTATGAAAATATAACTCCATTTAATATAATATCATTCTTTGCTAACAGTTTTTATTATTATTTGCGGCAAAAATATTATATAAAGAGGAGGAATGTTTTTTTTTAATAATTTTATTTCCAAGATTTCATCATAATAAAAGGGTATCAAACAAAAGATTTCTCCTCTATAAACAAAACATTCCCATTGTCTAGAACAGAGTCATCTCTTTGGTTGTATTGTGTTAAATTCAACAAAATGAATACATGAGTATTGCGTTTTGCCATGTCATTTTCATCTCTTCCCTTTTACACAATTTTATTAATATACCTCAGATGGTCGGTACATGTCATGGCTATATAAATACGAGTACGAATGTTGGCAGCTAAGTGATTACAAAAAACCTCACAGAGTCATTACATAACACGTGGTATTGCGATTAAGAGTCAAAAGAAATACGTGATAATTTTGTGACAATGGTTAATTTGAAAAAAAGTTCAATTACCTCTTTCATATTTGAAACCTGGGCGGGGAACAGGGACGCATCTACCATCTACAGGCCCCAAGACGGTGTCCGATATGCTTCGTGGGGATTCAAAACTGGACAGAATACAGAAACTCTACCTCATGTAGTAATGAGTACATTTCACCGGTTAAATAATAACGATAAAATGTAATGTAACATTTTTTCACGTGGAATGAGCTAATCAGTAGGTACGCCTAAACCATAAAACGTAGAACTTAGTAGTCTATTGGACATGGGTTGGATTGGGCTCCGCATTGTATGTATATTGCTGTAATAATATAATTTCAACAGAACCTGTCCTTTGCCCAACTGTAATAATACTAAATTATAAGCGTTCATCTTTTTAATAACAAGAAAATTAATATAAGCTGATGGCGATAATGACAACTACCACGAAGATTCCACGTTCCCTAGTCCATACTTAGAGCCCGTAACAGGGAATGATGCAGCTCATAATTAAAACAAATTTGGTATTAAACGTAATATCATGCTTGTAATCCCCGTAGAGATAGGCAGAGGAGTGTAATGCACTCCTACGTTTCACGAGTTACTTTTATGTCCCATCATGGAATAGGTGGGAAGCGTATTGCTATACACCGGGCACAGATCCAGACTCTAAGTACAAATTAAACTTTAAGTACTAGTTATAAAAATCCAATAGTACTCGACCCGGGATTTGAACCCAGGACTTGTCGATTTGCAGTCGAATTTTTTAATAAATATCTATAAGTAAATACAGGCATATTCAGACGTTAAACATACGCTTCTTCTGATATTTTTCATATCAATTTTTGATACTAGATTCGTATTATAATATCACAGAAAAATAAATCTTACACTATCACATATCTTTAGTAAATATTTTCATACACATATATCCATAAAATAGTACATAGTACTTAAAACAATTGAAGTTTGATATTAAACTTTGTTTCCCATAGTTTATTTTTCGCACTAAAAAAATATATTGTAAGACTAAACATGTAATGTCTTTTGAAGCAGAAATCGATGCACGGCGAACAGTTCAGTACATCTAGGTGATTAAAATTTTCAATACACCTTTACGATTAAAATTGCTGACAGATAATAAGAGAACTGTTTCATCGCAACAGATGAACGATTGACGAAGTAAGAGGAATGTCGTAACAATGACCCACTACCTGCAAGAATATGTTAAATTATAATTTATTGAAACTCTACGAAACATAACATTACGCCTATATCTCCCCAAAGTAGTAGGCAAAGGAGTGTAGTACTTCCACCTTACGATAGTATATGCGTTCCATGTAACAGGCAGTGAGCATTCAATATGTTCCAGGTACACTTTCAATACACCAGGTACAAATTCAGACTCTGTTATATGAGACTCCCCGAAACCGGCATGTACGTATGACGTGCATGAATGAAGGGAGTGATTAATGTGACAGTAATACGTCCTGCCTCTAAGAGTAGCTGAAGAAGAAGAAGAAGAAGAAGAATGAAGATGAGAAGATAGAGTGTGCATTTGCCACTCAATGCTCTCTACTTAATAATAATAATAATATTAAAATTGTACATTTCGACTACTTCATAATAAACTTGTAACAAAGGGTGAACTTTATGCCTTTTGACATTGTCTGTCATTCAATCCATTTCAAGTTTGAAACATAATATAGAATAAAATTATAATCTTTTGATAACTCCAACGGTTAATATCTGACCTATTAGGTCAATGTAGGTGAGTCGCAGTCTCCCTCGCATTGTATATATGTTTTGTTATTTTTACATGACAACATTATAGATAAAAACTAAATGTAAGACAAAACTAATACCTATTTAGTTATTATATTGACGGGCTTAGCTTTAAATCAGATTAAAATTTCATGTTTTTGAATTCCTTTAATGTATTGCGTAAGTAAAATACACAAGTCGTAGCTTACTATGTCGCGGTTGTACAGGTGAATAATGAACAAACTTTTATAAAGTAATTTTAAAAGTTGCTTGCTGAACTTGACATGCTAATTTTGTTTTGTGTTCAAGAGAATAAGGGTTGTATTAGGTTACAACAAAAAGAAATTGTCAAAGGAAAGATGAGCAGTACGTTAATATTTTTTCACTTACATGTTTTTGTATACGTAGATAAATTATTAATATATTTGAAATTAACAAAATATTTTTGTTTTTCAGTAGTTTTCATAGACATTCAACAAAAACTAGTTACTAAAAATCAATCCTTGCTAGACATAAAAATACTTCTCTTTCTTCTTGAAAGTGTCTTAAATTTAAAACCTAAATATAAATTCGAAGTCCCATATTACTACATGTTAAATTACGCCCAACGAAGCGGGCGGGAACCGCATTTTATGTGCTCGTACTATACTGCTATATACGAGTATGTATTTCTAACGCATGTCTAGCGCTCAATAACAATCCAGCCCGATGGAAACCGAAGATTCGCTCTAAGCACGACCACGCATTCCAAGAAACATCTTTTCACCCTTGCCTCGAAGAGCCTTCCCTAATATGTATTTAGCCTTAATCATAATTTCCCAAAGCTAGAAATTCATCAAACGGAATAAATTTCAGACATTTGAAATTTGAGATAGATGTTCAAACCATTCATCACTGGTACCACTCTAGCTAAGACCGCGCTCTTAATAACCCCTTGAATTTTTTTAAACTGAATACTGAGCGAAAATAGAACCGAAAGTATCAATCTACTATTCCTATTAGTCACTAAGGCACGGTTGGCTGAATCGATGTGATTGGACAATAGTGCTCACACAAAACGCTCTGGCCGAGCTGAGACACAATGTCCATTCCATATGCATTACGCAATATGCCGTCATGCCAATGAATATCTTATGTCTCCGAAATTTCGTACTACAACGACTTAATTCTAAATCCAATTATCTGGTATATCATTATGATAATTAAACATTAATTAATTCTTGACTATTGAGACGGGTCAAAGTTATGTTTCAAAAAGCCATATATTAAAGAATGGTCTTTCAAGAACTCACTAAGCCTGGGCTCAGTGAGTCCTTGAGAGACGTCTGCGACCACTTGTGGAACGACGTTAGCTGATAATACATTCATGAAAAATTTCGTCACTGAAAGCATATTACTTTACTGGTGACATGTGGAAGTGTACTTCTCTCCTCTGCCTACCTCTTCGGGGATAACAGGCGTGATGGTACGTTAAATTACTCACAGGTTACTTTCAAGTTCAATATGGTAAAGCGAATCAAGTAATTTGTTTTCTAAGAACTCAAATATTTCGAAATATGTACGAGTAGATACATACATAGTTAATATTGTTACCTACTCGTATATACTAAAACTAATAGGTGAATAGAAAATTATTTTCATTCTTAAAACTGGAGTAGCAGGCAGTAACATTAATAATAGAACAATCGAAGCGTCCGTCAATCTGGTGGCGTGAGCGTTTCTATTAAATTTTCATATGTGCTAAGACGATTGTACACTGTTCCCCGTTGTAAAGCACTGTTCCAATTGTAAATATACATGCAGTGTTAAACTAGTTTACGGAATTTCTCGAACAAAAGTCTTAAATTGTATTATAATGCTTACATATTATCATTGTCTGTTATTAAATTATGTATAATATATAATTGTAATATTAAAGAGAAAACGACAAATAGTATGAACAATGTAACCTAACATAACCTAACCTAGTGTAGTGTAGATTCGCCTCTTATACCTTAGTACTTTTTGATTCCATTCCAGTTTTATATTCTTCCATTTAATTACTAGATAATCTGCCCTAGTTGATAAATCCGTTCGTGTCTAGGACTTAAAGGACTTAGTCCCTTCTAAGATTCATACATTCAACATAATATACACAAATTAGAAGTGCTTAAGATTTCAATCCTTGATATGAATACCATATTGGTACCTCGTAAGCGAACTTCTATGAACATCTACATAGTTTCCATAAACATTTTTACGTAACATAACATCACGCTCATGTTTACCCGAATAATTATTAGACATATTAGTTACAAACATATTACATTTGTTTTATTTTAATGGGCACATCGAGTAGCGCATAAGGACTTTTATACGGACGCGTTTGGATATCTGCCACATTTTTTATTTAAATCGTTACGTCACCGACCGTTATATTTAATTAGAGATAGAAAACTGTCGATTTTGAAATAACGGCTATTAATACTGTGATTACTTTTAATTTCAGTTTTCATTGCTTTAATTTGACTATTTAACAGAAAATTAAGGACTATAAAAATGGATAAACATGTACGTAGAAAAATTATATAGATTATATATTTATCTTTACTCCAGGTCACTCAAGGGGTGGACACAGAGCATCGAAAGAAAAATGTCTCTATCCTTATAGACCTGCCATGCTTCTACACTAATCACTCTCTTCATACATGTTCTAATGTTTCGAAGACATCTCACTCTCCCATCAACGCCATAAAATAATGCATTACAATTAAATCAATTTATGTCTTTAAGTCTTCCTCATCATATCGAGTGCGGTGTCCGGTGAACGATACATTTTAAATATAAATATCAAGTAATATTTACCTCATGCACTCTATTGTAGCACCACTGCATTGGTCATCCAAAACACAGAAGACATAATTTATTGCCTCATTGGCCAAGTGGTTGCCAAGCGCGACTGCTGACCGGGAGGTCCTGGGTTGGTATCCCAGGGCGGGTACTACTGGATTTTTATGACATAAAAAATGAACTTTCTAGTACTGGCACGGAATCTGTACATGTGCCCAGTGTATGGCAATAGGCTTACTCATTCCATAGTGGGAGACAATCGTAACTGGCGTATGTATATACTTTTGATCGTATGATTAGCAATGGAATTTAAGCAATGTTATTTACTGTATTGAACTGATATCAAATGTATCGTAACAATTAAGCTTTAATCGCGTTACATTCAAAAGCTCCCGTAATACGCTGCCAGTATGCCATTTTGCTATTTTTTAAAGTACTTACATCCATTTGCCGAAACCGTAGTCCATTAGCGTGATTTATTCAATTATTCAACAGCAAATGAATTACGACGCTTTTGTATTGAGAGGGAAACGTAAAAAAGTCGATTTTGTGTCGTGTCAACGTAGTTTAACGTGAACGAAGCTACCGGTAGCAATTTATAAGGATTACCCACATTTATCGACACCTGGCCGGTAATCTTTGGTTATATGAGACTGTACATGTTGATGTTTGTCTACATGTAGGCCAAAAAAAGTTGAAAAGTTTGTCGGTATACCTAAGAGCTGAGTTGGCTTGTTGAACATCCAAGGACTAAGGACCTGTCCAAGCATGAGTCTCGATGAAAACCACCAGGAGTTGGAGCTGTTAGAATCCAAATACAATCTTCATTAAGCAAAAAGCAAAACTTGTCTATAAGAATATAGACGCCATATCCCAAAACTCCAAGGAAGTCTACGACGGCAGTAGCAAGTGGAATACCTTAGTGTGCCTAACTCGATAAGAAATGTACGTGGTAATATGTATGCACGTACTAACGAATTCTATAGAACTTGGATTTATGTAAAATCTATGTTAACTTATTATTGTATGCACTTATTAATGTTTTGTTCTTTCTCAATGTAAAATCTCGTTTTTTATTAAAATCAGTTCAACGGTTTCGATGTGAAAACCTTATGAACAAACAGACGCAGTTTCTTTTATGATTATAATAATAATAAGAATGATCTTTAGCTTTTGTTTAAAATGTTCACATTTTTCAAAATTACTGTATTCCTTACCTGTACCAAGTCCACATTGTTAGGTATAGATAGCCCCTTTAAGCAACATTTTCAATGTTAGATCCCAAAATAACTTTTTATTCATAATTAAGTCCATTGCCTGATGAACAACTAACCAAACAAGGAAGTAGCTAAGCTAAGCGGCAATGTATGTTATTTTCACTTCTTAGCACGCCGATAATTTCAGTAAGTAATTTTGCTTTTCAGCTATTTTGATAAGTTCAAATAGGATTGGCGGCCCAATTATAATAGGGTATCGATTCGTGATTATTCTCAAAAAGATTTCTTAAAGGTAAATGATGATTTTTTTCTCGTCGATAATGTTGCCGTGAATGTTTCCTTTTTGTTGAATGATTGATGTTCATGGCGAGAATTATATAAGTAAATAAATTAATGTGATAAATGTTTCATTCAACACCATGATTTTCATATTGATTATAAGCAATATATTTTGACACAAAACAGATTCGAAATATAAACGATAAACATTATGTGTCAGAAGAATAATTGAGGCTTTTTTGTTGTGGGTAATAATACAATTTAGAACTGGAGGTACTGGAGTATTTTTACTACATATTCCTTTATTATTAAATATTACTTTGGATTGTGACGTTGCTTGAATGTAATTTATAACTATCGCCTAAGTAAAAAAAAATCTATTTAAGTACCATACATATTTATATGTATATAATTATGTAGTTTATCAGCCATCTGGTTACCATACCACAAGCTCTCTTGACGCTTACTTTGGGATCAGATGGCCGTGTATGGAGATGTCCCGAGATATTTTTATATTATATTATTACTATTATTATTATATTCTCTTTGATAAGCGTTATAAAATTGACAATGATTTATCTGTAAATATAGATTATTACCTCTTCTTGGATTACAAGAATGATGTTACGTTTTTTTTAAATACATATGTATAAAATATATGGCCTCAAAAAGTTTTTGATTTTGTATCCAGAACGATTGATCAATATTTTAAAAAATTCATGGTTTTTATTTCATAGTTTGTAATATTCTATGAAAAAGTTTATATAACTCCAGAACTATTTATTTAATAAACTACGCAAACTGAGCAATTATCTTTTTATTTGGACAGTCAGCAAAAGAGGTTATAGATTAGATCTACCTATATCATTATCTAGGTGTCAATAATTATGACAAGTGTGAATCGTTTAATATTCTACATAATTGAAGATAAATGGTCTCAATAATTATGACAAGTGTGAATCGTTTAATATTTTACATAATTGAAGATAAATGGTGTCAATAATTATGACAAGTGTGAATCGTTTAATATTTTACATAATTGAAGATAAATGGCGTATCAATAGACTTGATACACTAGAGTGTTCCAATTAATAATTTCCAACAATCTTTAATTTTTGTGTTCCGTATTCACATACATCAACCCATTAACCCATCCACGCATCCATAAACTTTTTTTTTAAATTTTAATATATTCATCAATCGGTATTCTGTACGAAAAAGACATGTTATATAGCCTCATAGCCTTATGTTAATCGCGTAATCTTACCTTAACACCTTCACGTAGTAAAGCCTCAACGAACCTATATCATCCGTGCCGCTAGTAACTAAAATTATCTTGTCCTTAATATCGAACATTTTTATACAAGATAACGTAACAGTCATAATTTTTAAATGAGAATACATTTGCATTTGCTTTCTTTATTAAATATATTAATTGGTTACTTATCTACTGCAAACTAGAATTGTGCGCGTGGCCAGCCAGGAGGTCTTATCAGCACACACGCAATCCTCGCATGTTTTGACGCCCTCCATCGGGCATTGCGACGACGTACATATCTATCGATAACAATTAAGCAGAGCTATTACGGTTAAGAAATGTAGCCAACCGCTGCGACGTCCCGCTATCCGAGGCACGGGTGACGCTGATTGTGACCTGAGCGCCGTGACAAAAAACTCTAACTATACTTGTATGATCTTTGCGCTCTGATACCACGACACAAATTGCTGACATACATGAAAAAGAAAAGACCTTCGGTAGTGCCGTATATGTTAGAAAAGTTAGAGCTTAAACATACATTCTACACTTCGTTTCTTGTATCGGTTCCGGAAAACGCCTTTAAATTTTGTATGAGACCGGAGAATTGGCCCCTAACACTGAACTTAATGAGTGGTTCCGAAAGAAATCCTCATACAAGAAAAAGGTATAACAAACATACGGATACGAAGCATACTACGCTATAAAGCCTGACCATTTACTATCAGAATATCAGGGGCATAAGGATTCAATTACACGACATTTCAACTGAAGTTAACCTTTACCGTTCATATGTAGATATTCCTTCTGTCTGATACTTAATTAAACGCGAGCATTGGGGATGGGGAGATTCTTCCCCCCGATACAATATTATTAGGAGGGATAGACTTGGTACAAAGCGGGGACGGGTAGTCGCCATAATATCTTCACCAAAATGCGAGTTACGGAATGTGAATATAGAGAATAATTATATATTGGGTGATATTATTTGTGCAGTGCAGTGCAGTGTTTCCTAAATAATTAACTAACTATTTTAGTATGCGTAAGGTATACCGCTAAACACTAATGGGGAAAGTTACCTTTATATTTTTTATTGCTTAAAGAATTTATGTTCTAAGTACATCAAGGAATTAATATGCGGATACTTCAATTTCAACTCCGCAAGCATGACCGTGAAAGCAAGCTTTAAGTGTCTCCTGGCATGCTGCGATCTGCAGCAAGTAAACAAAATTGCAAAATATACATGGTAGAATATTAGACCTGGTCTTAGTTACCGAATCGTTAGGAAAGGTTAAACTGGAAAAAGCAGTTGATGTTATCACCTTCCCAGATGATTACCACCCTCCACTTGATATTATGTTAATACCGATAACATTTTACACTTGACCAGACAAAATAAAATAAAATTTAACGAAAACAAGTGCTCTGTATTAACATTTACTCGCAAACATAATCTGATTCAATTCAAACACGAATTAAATGGTGTAAGGCTAACTCGTCATAACTCCGTCACGGACTTGGAGATGCCGACGCGGTACATTAATAATCCTCATCAGATCTATACAGAACCGATTAGAATCTGGAATAAGGGCATGTGGAGGCAACACACCTGATTAAAAGGAAATAAGCCTGTGCTTCTATTTTTTTTATTTGAAAAACCAATGTATCAATAAATACCAATCAAAACCAATTTTTGTTACATTTATCGTTTTTGTTCAAATAAATTGGTGTTATAAAATACACATACTTAAACCATCAAAAACATAATACATACGTAAGTAATAATTAGTTTAATTTTATTCAAATGATAACCACAATCCTCCTCGTGCAATAGTAAAATGCCTAATATCTTTGCAAGAGCCCTAGGCTCTTAACAGTTATAAAACAAATTGTAAATAATGGGCAACTATAAGCTTCCATGTAAGGCTAACTATAGGCTTCCATATAACACATACATACATACATATCGACGGTGGAATGAAAAAAGTTACCAAGCGCCATATTGCTAATTTTACAACAGAGCCGTTTAAA
>DWDV01002165.1:0-11968 GCA_018245615.1 Mimoniades ocyalus
ACATTACTTTTTTTTTATTAAATAGATTTTGAGTCTCATAGTATAGCAGCATAGATCTCACTGTGATCTTTACTACACCAGTGTGGATTGACAGAAATATAATTTAGTGGCCAATCCATGTGGCAAATTCAAATGTCCACTGAAACATATCAAACAGCAAGTGTTATAGTTAATAGGCTGTTTCTTACAAAGTCGTCATACTACCATGTTTCTGTCTGGAAAATAAACATAGTAAGATGTCTCATGCCTCATTTGTCTGAGGAAACAAGTAACATATGAAACAATGATAAACATTAGATAGATAGCTAGCTAGACTGCCTCGTTGGTCGTGTTGGTTGCAAGTGTGACTGCCGATCAAGACTGGGTTTGAATCCCGGTTTTGGTACTACTGGGTTTTTCTAGCTAGAATATCTAGTAAAAATTTCTAGTAGAGGCTTGGATTCTGGATTTGTGCCCAGTGAATGCCAATAGGCACACTTCCTATTCTGTGATGGAACATAAATATAACTGGTGAAACATAGGTTTGTACTACACTCCTAGGCCTGCCTCTTCGGGGATTACAGGTGTTTTGTTACATTCACATGGTATGAACGACAGACAAATACTAAACAAATATCTGTAAGAAAATGTGTTAGAAATACACTTTCATAACAGGATGAGTTGCCTTGTTCATTATTGAAATTAAATTATATGTACATGAGTGTGAAGGACTTTTGCATAATAATTATTTTTGCATTACAACATGAATGTAGCTAATGTGGCCAGTCATGGTATACCTGTGTATGTGAGTGAAAATTGCATGCATGCAGTGTTAATATTTGCATTGCTATTGAATTGTTATAAACATAAAACAGTGATAGTTAAATGGCTTAGATTTCAGGGTCCCACTTCTGTTAACTTCCTTACATGTCATCATCATCATCAGCCTATTACAGTCCATTGCTGAACAAAGGCCTCCCGTGAGGAGTTATGATCATAATCCCCAGACTGGACCTGGGATTAGGGATTGCAGTGCATAGGTTCTCGCACTGCCTTTGTTGCAGTAGCAATGCCTGCCTGCAATGCCTGCACGGCATATAGCAATGCCTAGGCAGACTGCACCATACCGAGATTTGCCAGTGCTGAGTTTAGTCGTCTCCTGTAGTTAGGGAATGTATTCCTACTCCACCCCAACATGGAGAACATGTACAAATGTACAAGACCTGTGTGTATTAAGATTAACTATTTGTGTTTTAATAAATGAACCATGTAGATTTAAGGAAAAAAGGTATGTTTTTCAAATGCACAATGTTGTTCTACTTGTGAATGAATAATCATATTGTTAAGTATTGCACAATCTAAAGTTAATAAAATCTCAATCTGTTTAATTTGATAGATAAAACTGACATATTTACTTAACACTTCATTTTTATCTATATGCATATTGGCTTTTATAACAATGAGTATACAACAATATATGTACATATATTTTTCTCTCAGTGTGAATATTATATATACATTAAACTTAAAGATGACTGAAATGTTTCAACTGATTTCTGCCACATATTGGTCTGTTTGGAATTATTTTTCAAATCTGCTGGTGACCCCAAAACCGAAGGTTCATTTACTAAAGTTTGAGTATACCTTCAAACCTATTTACTTTAAATACTAAAGATGGAAAATCCCAGAGCTATTCTGACCCAGATTGATTTTTTAATCATAATAATATGTTTGTAAAATGATTTAGAAAAGGATATAAATTACGATAAAACCATGAGTCAACAACTAGTACCTATAAAAATGTCAATAAAATATACGTAGTAGACGTTATTAAACAGTTGGTTTTGAATGGGTCACATTAAGAGCGCTATTTTATATTTCGGTGCTGAGGTGTTTTAGGTATTTTACGCTACTACTAGCGCCGCGCCGGCTATTTGTCTCTTCGATTGCTGTATAGGTGCGGACTAACCTATTTTGATCCGCAATAATATCGTGGGATTTTTTATTAATGTTTAAAAATTATACAAATAATCGGCTTTAAGATATTTCATTCAATATTTAACAATGCGCTAATGATTATGTATTTATTGAATGAAACAAACGTATAAAAATTGTTTAATTTTCACTCAAATACTATAATGCAAGATATAATAGTGTGGCAAAAATGTACGGTACATGAATGGAAAGTATGTTAACTATTTCAAATATTTAAAAAAACCAAAAATTTTGGGAAGAAAAGATGTTGCCAAAGTTTATTTGAATTATTTTATTTTATTAGAATATTGTATGTTGGAAAAATGGTTTTTGCTTAAACATGCTTCAGAAGAAAAATTATTACAAAATTTTGAAAAACGTAATCAAAAAACCGCTTAATTATTATTTAGGAAGAAGTCGAACTAGCGCAATAAAATATTTTCTATTAATGCCGATAAGCAAAAGTAATACAATTACAACATTCATTTACGCGAAAATCTTCATTTTATATCAACGCGTATTTTTTGTAATAGCGGTCTTAATTTTATCCAAATAAGTGACAAAACATACATTGTTATCACCTGTTTATGATGACATTTAATACCATTACTAACACAATAGAAATTTAATAGTATCCTGAAAAAAAATTGATGTTGACATAAGCTTGATGACCCAGGTTAACTTTAAGAGCAAGACAACTGAGGTATTTTTTCCAATTAGTAATATTTTGACACTGAGAAATAATATAAATTTAAAAATCGAAAACAATATTTGGACTCATCCCTGTCTGAATGTCTATGGTACATATTATGTCTGCTGCCATTTTATTTCTTTTATTGTTATCTGTTTGTTTGATATTCCAACTTAATTTTGCTACAGGACGAACAGTACCTCTGCACGCCAATAAGGATCTCACCTCGCACCAACTATTACATAGGTATACATATGTATTTATTTCACTTAGAAGTTAGTCCTTGAGTGTATTATTTTTTAAATACTTGCATATTTTTTCTAGTGGGATTCGAACCAAATGCTACCATGCACACAGCTCACCACATGCTTCTTTATGGCTGTTCCACACCGGGATCGAATGAATCTGTGTGGTATGTTCCATATTTACAGGATAGACATGTAAATATGTTTTATTTCTTTCTTCCTACAACATTATATCACTGGGAGATGAGGAATGTATGTTTATGTTAGTTTAAGTTGTGATAAAGGTGACTTATATAAACTTATGCAATTAATAATGATACCTTAGTAATGTTTTAATATATCTATTAAATATTTCAGGAGCTGTGGTGAGATGCAGAGCAATAAAGTGGATGAAATATACAACACAGCTAGTCCATGCCATTCTGAATCTCAGGTAATTAATTTTTTTTTTTTTACGGAAGACTGAAATATTACTGCATAATGTTTGTTAATCTCAATTTTTATACCGACTCGCCAGACTCTTTATGGGGTAGGTAATGAATACGGAGTGCTAAATATCGTCTATATTTGCAAATAAGACTTATTTGCAAATATAGACGATATTTAGCATATAACTTAATTATATAAATGGTTTCATAGATAATATACGCGTGGGCCCGCGATGCACCGACTCTCGACCTGCCGGAGAACGTGGGGTTCCTCATAGGCCGGGACTCCCCCATCAAATACTTGGTATTGCAAGTGCACTACATGCATCGATTTCCAAGTATGTATGAGAATTATATTTGGAAGTTAAATGTCTTCAAACTTTTTTTCATGCTTCCAGTTGCTTCAAAAAATTACATTCTTCATTTTGTATAATACAAAATCTGTTTTCTGTATAATGTGCATACTGCATGAAGTTATATTCCATCATATTTCATATATAGTGTATTATTGTAAAATAACACTTTAACTTTAAATTAACATGTAATTCTTATGTTAAGAATGGATTTCCTCAAAGAAGCGCCACACTGAATTAACCAAAACTTATGTTACTGAACCGAATAAAATTGTTTATACAATATATGTAGGTATGAGTTTATGTGCGTAAGCAAGCCTCTGTTATCTTGATTGGACGTACATACGGGCTCTTGAAAATCGATTGGTAATGTAGGATGTGTAGGTTTTCTAGCTAACATTTGATTTTATCTGACTACGATTTTAATCGTGCTTGCGTTGGATGTTTGTGAGTGTGAGTGAGTTTCATTGAATTTATGCACATTTCCTAAATTGATTTTATATTTCATTTGCGTTTCTGTGTGCCTGTGTACTTATTGCTACCAAAAAAGGAATATAATCGATTGATCATAAAACTCACGTGTTATTTATTCTAATTTGAAAGTTAACTCGTCTCACCTGGAATATTACGTCGTTCATTATGCTATTGAAGTTTAGTATAACGTCAACATTTGATCACTTTTTTCTTACCACTTGAACAAACAAAAGTAAATTTAACGTAGAAATGATTTTTGATTGGATTTTTTACAAATTTCTAAGACGTATTCATTTTCATTAATGATTTTTTATCTTACAAATAAATGGCCCGTAAGCGTATATAGGTGCATTGCAATATTTTCCAAAATTAGCTTGAGAATATCCCGTATATAAGGAGGGACTTTGAAACTTTTTTATTTTCTTAATCTTAGAAGTATTGTTTCATGTATGTATACATTATTTGAATTAACTTTTACAATATGTTTAACTATTGTAATTACGATTAATTTTCAAATTAATCAGTAATCTTATGCAAGGTTTTAAAATTAATACAAATCTGATTATTAAATAAACGTTATGAGCAGCGACTTGGAAGTAGATTTCCAAGAAATTTTGTGAAATTTGCGACTGGCAAGTATCCGGTGGTTTGAATGTTTGCGACGCTAACGCCATCTAGTAATGGACGAGGGAAATATTTTTTTAGTCGTTGGGTTTTAAAATTAACACTGTCCAATTTGTCTATCCACACATAAATACACTTTCTATTGCAAATTTTGGCTGATGGTCGCGATATATTTACATAAAAGTATATTTATTACAGAGGGCAAAACCGATAATTCCGGCGTGTTCCTCAAGTACACTAAACAACCGTAAGTATTTAAATTTCAATTCATTTATAAATATTTATAATATCGAATGCCTCGTCGGTCAAGTGGTTGCGAGCGTGAGGCCCCGAGGCAGAAACCCCATTATCCATGAGGTACATGTCTACAGTGGACTGAAGCAGGCTGATGACGAACACTTATGTAAATATTCCAGCATGCCCCGCCAAGCTGGTGTGCTGCTGCTCGGCACCAGTGGTGTCATCCCCCCCAACAGCGTCGAGCACATGGAAACCGCGTGCACCATCAACGAAGACAAAGTCATACATCCCTTCGCTTTCCGCACACACACGCACTCCCTCGGTACGTATTACTTGCCTTTGATTAATTTCAATTTTGACATTAAGATTCAGTTTTAGATCGAGTTTGAGTATTAGTTTAAGATCGGACTTGAGATTGTTTACGTGTCACACGTTTCATTGCTTTTGCATGGTTTCCTTTTTGCTATTTGACTACTTACCCTAAAATTGTATTGTATAATTGCTTAATATTTGTCTGCCACGTTGGTCCGATTTAAATCCCGGCCGGGGCACTACTGGATTTTTCCAATTTAGATTTTTAACAGTGGCTCTGTTTCTGGAAATGTGCCCGGCGTATGGCAATAGGCTCACCACATATTTCATAGTGAGACGCAAACGCAACTGGTGAAACGTGGAAGTGTACTACGCTCGCATCTAACTCCTCGTGATCACAGGCGTGATGTTACGTACGCTCGTATTACACAAACGGTGTGCTCGAGTAGTTTAGTGCACGAGATAATCCGTAGTACCGTACCGGTCGCAGGCGTGCTGGTGACGGGCTACGCGGTGCGGCGCTCGGAGCGCGGCGACGCGTGGCGGCTGCTGGGCCGCCGGGACCCGCAGCGGCCGCAGATGTTCTACCCGGTGGCGGCGCGCGAGCCCGTGCGGCGCGGCGACGCGCTGGCGGCGCGCTGCACCATGCGCAACACGCGGCGCCGCGCCGTGCGCATCGGGTACGCACGCTCTCTGCGCTCACTGCGCTCACGGCCACCCTGCACAGTACTAGGCTAATGCGTATCAAATTCAAATTCAAATATCATTTATTCAAAATTGGTTCAGTACAACACTTTTTGTACGTCAAGATGAAACTACCACCGCTTCGGAAAATGCCTCGCTATGGAGAAGAAGTATCGACTAACTTCATAGACCTTCGAGAATGTACGCAGAATTTTAGGGTGTGCAGGTTTCTTCGCGACATTCTCCTCGACCGAGACAACTAGTGAGAAATATTTTGTCTTAAAATAGATTTGTTTTTGTGAAAATGCAAATCGTTTTCGATATAGGTATTTATTTGAACCCAGAACCCTCCGAGTGTTGGGCCGAATTCTAAATCACAAGGCAATCACTGCTATTATTATATTATGTTTGATCATCATAATATCAATTGTTTATTGTGGTAATTTCCTTCGTTGAATTTTAGAGCGACCAACAAGGACGAAATGTGCAACTTCTACCTCATGTACTGGGTCGAGAACGACACTCCCCTCGAGCAGAAGTACTGCTTTTCTCGCGGACCTCCGTTGTACTACTGGAACAGAGCTCCTGAGAACTTCAACCGTATCCCTGATCTGGAAGAAATGGACATTTAAGTATTTGAAATGTTTGCAGAGCCAACTTTGACTTTAAGGTATTTAATCCTATATATTAAAAATGTATTCAAAATTTATAAAATGAAAGCCTTTAGTAATTATTTTGGTTTCATATATTTGTACTTAGATTTTTTGAATAATTATTTACTTTGTGGTTTATATTATTATTATTCATTTTATACACAATTCAAATCAAGTTATTATATTATATTTTTCAGGGCAAATTATTTCAACAAAACAAAGGAAAATATTCAATCAATTCGTAACGAAAAATGCTGTATAGCCATGAATAATTTATGTCAAAATTGATGGAATAATATTTTATATTAATATCACTATTAGTTATATCTGTGTACTACACATAATATATAAAGAAACTCAATGTTATATTGATAAATGGATCGTTTCTGTTGTTTTATATTAATATTGAATGTAAAACTAACCAGGTTTAAAGTGTTTCTACACATAAATGCTTATGTAGTACCCATATTATTTCCAATCAAACTCAGTATATATTATGTTAGTGAAGTAAATTCAAATTTGTTTTAAATTCGTAAAAAAGTAAATTTTATGAATGATTGTAATAAAAGTGAATAATAATTGTTGTTTTTGTCAAATAGTACACATTATACTTGACTTCGCATTCCTAAATGTAATTTTTAGTATTTATAGTCGACTTCGCGTAAACAATACGTGTAATTACCAGTAAGTACTCAAATAATATACATATAAAATATAAATCTAATATTTAAAAAAAAACCTGCTTGCGTAAATAAATCCTTATTTTTATTGCTACTTAAAAATATTGAGGTTTCAATATAAATAATAAAACTAACAAAGTCTTATATATATTAATATTCATACATATTTTCTCAATATGAATTTTAAAATGAATGACTACTATTTAAATAAATTTTTCTAACAATTTTTCATAAGCTAACAAATATTTAATAATACATGTATCGTAACTACATTTAAGTAATAATCTCAAATCAAACATTTCTGAATCTATATATAAAAGTAATTGATTATTAAAGATTTTGATGAAATGGAATTAATTATGACGAATTAATTTATTCTCAGAACATTCTTAATTAAATAAAATTAAATAATACATTCCACATCTAGTCAAGATTATATAAACAATTATTATTTTGAGCTAGATGTCGTCATTTATTATTTTACTGAAGATTTTTGATATTTTTTTTATAATATACTGTAATAACAGATCTGACGATCATGATCGTATGTTTAAGTCTAAAATATTTGTTTTTTGAGTATGTATGTAAGTCAACTGAAAATGGCCCAAAATGTCATGCATTTATTTATTATGTGTATATGTTTTGCAAATTTTTATTTTTTATTGAGACTATTACAACTGAAATGTATAAAATGGAAAATCAAAATTCATTTTGAATTTTATGTAAGAAAAATGATTTAATGATTATTTTCCACTTTCGTGAGATTGTGTCGTCATATGCACAAACCGTGTACGTTATACAGGCCACATCAAAATGTTGACTTTTAATTGATGACACAGGTAAGGGAATACATTAATATTATTTTATGAACATTCCATACTGCAATGGAATAAATACCAAACATTCTAATATTGCAATGGAATATTCCAATATGTCTCTAGCTTGTAGCTAGTTTTCAGTAAATTGTATAAGTTCTCTGCCCACCAACAGTGATCTGATTAAATCTATTGTTTTAATTTTATCCATCGTACAATGTAAAATTAATAAAAATAACATTGTTCTTCTTGTACGTCCATTATAAAAAACAGGTAATTATAATTCAACATATGAAATTGACAAAAATGTAACAACATCATTGTTTTAAAAAACTGCAATGGTTGCCAAGCAGTCATATCATTACATTTTATTATTTGTGCAATATATAATCTATATTATGATTAAAACATTATTTTAAACAACAATACATTATAAGGAGACAAGTACTGTATGTGGAATATTAGTACAAAAATATTCTATAAGTAATATTTTTTATAATAATTATTATATAATCAAAATACGTCTATTACAGAGTAGACAGAGCACCAAATACTAATCTCATATCATGACTGACCTGATTTGTTTACTTACTTTTAAATTGCCTGTTTTGAAAATATTCATACAAGTTTTTATGTAATTATTCGGAACAATAGCTTTGCGATGCCAAATAGAACAGTCTTGTATTAGAAATTTCAATGTCGATAATATAAATTAAATTTTCTGTATCTTCATATATTGTGATTTCTTTAAAAAACGACTTTGGCAAGAAATATGGACTCCGATATATTTAAATAATTTAAGAAATAAATATGTCTATACTATATTACGATTGCTTATTCAGATACTTATTATAATCAGTTGAAAACAGTAGTATTGTAAGTTTCTGAATGACGTTTTAGAAATTAATAAATAAAAATAAGTCTTTACTGCTCCAGTAATATTCATTATTTATTTAATTAAATTTTTAAAAGTTCTTTACAGAATAGGTGAATAAAAATAGTTTATTTTTGGACTATTTATGTTAAACGTAGGAGAATAATTAAACAGCACTGTGTTTAATAAATTGTATTACTGGTTTTTTATCATTCATTTTATATAAAGATAGATTTGTAACATACATGCAAATATACATATATTGTAGTATTTTGGGAGTGTACTATACTCTACCTACCTGTTCGGAGATTACAGCCGTGATGTCAGGTTTTTCGTTGTAGTGTTGAATATTATTGTAGCGTGATTTAATTAATTTTACCAATAAAACATTTATTCTGTTCGATTATATTATTAATTGGTTTATACTCTCAATTTTCTTACCTAAATTTATGTTGAATTTAATTTTTTTCCATTTATACAACTCATAAAATACCACCTTGATAAATATCAATTTTTTAAATATTCGTAACAGTATTATGTAACGCGTACGCATTTTAAATATTAAACGTAAGACTCTTCACTGACTGAGTATAAAGATCATAATAATTTTATTGTTAATGCTATTCTGAACAGCTCTGCCCCGAGCTTATCTTACAAATCACAATTATTCTTTCATACATTTCTCAATATTATTTGACTATCATTTAATTACTGCTCTACTAACCCCAGATATAACTTACTGACATCACATTATTTTTGTATTAATTTTCCATATTATTTAAAAAATATATAGTTGACCAATTGTACATTATAGACCTGTTATAAAATTCAAATCTTTATATATATTAAAGAATTTTAATTTGTGTGTAATATATTTTAATATTTCATATCATATTCTGAAATCTGCTATTGGAGATTGAATATGATTTAATATATACTTACTATTCACCATACATTGTAAACTCGTGATATTACATTGCTTGTTTCAGTGCAAATATGGTTGAAATTTAAACAAACTTCTTTCTTAGATTTTATTTATAAAAACATCTACTTATTTTCGTTGTCTACATTACGTTTGGTAGAGACTTTTAATAAATGTAATTATTATTTTGTAATAGTACTGTTCCATCGGTGATCTATTTGGGCTTGGAAGGGGAAACAATATTTGCGTATCTCTGTACAATATATAGACAGGAAATGGAGTAGTGCCAAGGGATTATGGGGAAACAAAAATATTTAATATGTACTTATATTTTTATGTTTATATGAGTTTCGCTCGTACGATAAGTATTATCAATTTAAAGAAGACTAAATATCATAATACAAAATCAGGAAAAAATACAAGGAGAAGCAAAATATATCAATGAATAATATATAAATATCAATTATATATTTTCAAGTATAAAAAGGGAGTATATTGTAAAGGAAACAACTATTTATAAAATTATAGTATTTTTAACATAAAATAATCAATTATACAGTTTAAAAAATTCATGTTATAAAGTTGCAGATCACAGAGTAATCATGTCAATTACTTTGCGGAAATTAAGCTAATGTTATTCGTCCCAAAGAGAACATACATTGGCTGACAAATGTAGAAGCGAAAGCAGTTTTGAACCTGATCTTAACATTAGCTTAATTCTTGCATTCCCCTCATAATTTATTATTGGAATGCATTTTTATTATTGCCATTGTCAAAATATTGAAAATTAGTAATTTAAAACTGGATTTATGTCACAAAGGTTTATGTCACAAAAAAGGTTTTGTTTGCTTATGAAATGCTATTGTATTTTAATGTTAGATTATTAATGTCAGGGCATAGCTACGCTGTCTGAAAATCGTACAGATACAAGCTCGAGATGGGGAGAGTGAGCAGAGCTTTTTAACTACAGAGAAATAGCGTCAGAAGAAAAACAACCATTTTGTTAAAATAATGTCCATTTAATAATGTACTTGTCTTTTTTAAAAATTTACGCATCAATATTAAAAATAAGCTAGGTAAATTTAGCTATTTTTAGCTGACAGTAGTATCTTATCTTAACAGTTTCATTTTAAGTTACGCGTATGAGGAACTGGCAGAGTTCAACATTAGCAAGATATCAAAAAATAAACATTATCAAACAATTTGCTATAACTTTTGCGTCGACGTTCCTTACATCAGATCACGTTAGTGACCCAGCAGTAACAGTTACAGAAAAACCCTAGATAAACAGGTCTATGTATGTAGGTGTTATATGAGAAACTATTGACAAAAATTTGTATCCTTAAAGACTTGGCCTGTTCTACATAAATCATTCTTCATATTTTGTAGCTTAACTCCCCAAAATGTCCTATATATGATTCAGAGCGCTTTGGACACCCCATCTCCAGTTTTTATCCGTGTTTTATTATATAGGTGTTATAAATGTGTATCCTACTCTCATGTCTGATGTAACTCTTATCGTTCCTCTTGTTAAAATATTAGTCGTGATGAACATATTAAAAAATGTCTAAAAATATATAAAATTATATTTTATTTTTGCGTTTTATTAACACTAGTTTAACACTATGAATAATTTTTGGTATTTTTTAATGCAACGCCAAGGTGGTAAAAGTACAAGGTAATAGAATCCTGATACAGGGAGATAAGAGTGTAGGTCTACCACCAGTTTGCGCCTGGCCAGCGTGGCGGAGTCTGACCGCGTGTAACGGCGTAGTCGGAGATGGGAAAAATAAAAGTGTTCGCTTGGACAGCAATTCGTTTACTAATCGCAACAATGGCCGACATCCGTATTTATACTTTTCGATACAAATCACAATTGAACTGTTTACTGTTAAATGTTTCGTGAGTGTTACACATGACTGAAAATTAAAACCGGCTAGACTCAGTCTCCGCCGCGACCTCGCTGCAACCGGCGGGAGCTCATGAGGAAGGACCTCGTACAGGTCTGAAACTAGTCGGG
>DWDV01002166.1:0-11968 GCA_018245615.1 Mimoniades ocyalus
AGGCGGGGTGTTCGCCACCGTGGGGCAGTGTTCCCCACGAGACTGCTCGGGTAAAGAGGAAGTCCTCGAGGCCCGCAGTCTCTTTCCCAGTGCCGAAATGGCGCGGCGTAGGATGTCTCTATCCATCCATCCCTAGAAAGCTTGTATCTCTGTAAATTCGTATTGGCGCAGAATGATGTTCTATGGTTCTCAGACATGCAGCAGCTGTGGTGGAAGTCTCTATTTAGCTGATGGTTGTAAAAAGAGTCCCAATCGTTACATCCCTAAAGACAACGATGGTATTCTAAGATCCAGTGCCGGAGCACTGGTTTCGTCCCAAATTGCTTTTATTTCTATACTTACATACAACATAATATCTCAACCAATATAAGTAACAATGAAATCTAAATACAATTGAAATATACTATTATATCTATATGATGTTAGTGTGAAGATAGGAAATTCAAATTCAAGTTCAAATGTCATTTATTCAAAATTGGTTCATTACAACACTTTTTGTACGTCAAAATGAAACTACCAATATAACATTATATAACCATAATACGTTGGTTATAATGTGCCGAACTTACAAAGTTCTCTATCATGACAGTTGGACGATTGATCTAATCACAAACCCTTGTCATGTCATCGCTTCCATTGTAATTTGGCTCGTTTCATACTTGCGGTCAAGTTACGATGTTATCTTTATTAACTAGATGACCTCACAACTTTGTGTGTGTATTACAGATTTTATACAGCATAAAGTACAAAAATATCGTAGCTCATATCAATAAGTTCATTTTCACTTGTGTAACATGCGGAGAGACACACAAGCAGGCGAAGATTTAGTTCAATATAATTAAATGCCCTTAATCTTGAATAGATTTTCTAGTAGTGGCTTGGAGTCTGGATATGCACCCGGTGTATGGCAATAGGCACATCACCTATTACATAGCGTGACGTAAACGTAACTAGTGGAACGTGGGAGTGTTTTACAATCCTCTGCGTACCTCTTCTGGGATTATAAGCGTGATGTTACGTTTTTTTTTAATCTTGAATACTTAGAATACTTCTTTCACGTCTAACGTAATTCAAAGATTACGATAATAGTGTTGCTACGTATTATATACTAACAAATAAGTGTAATTGCGAATTAGTATATGTTGTTCAATAACCATATGTTAATGTGGCATACAACACAATATATTAATTAATTCAATGGTGATTATTTTGTACCTTGTACACATAATAATTATTAGTAGGTACTAAGTAATTTATATTATGATGACTAATTAGTTTATGTTATTATTTCTAATTAATTGACGGAATAATACAATATAATTAAAATATGAACTGTTACAACCGATTCCAATTACTTGAATAGTTTAATATAGGCTAAATTTTATTCAGCCGGTTGAATGGTAGCTGTAAGTGGTAAGCTTTTCACTATATTACCATGTTCAGGGAGCTTAGTAAGAACATAAGTTTCTAAGTGCTGATCTGATCGTTAGCTAGGCGTAGTCAAGATGGGAGCCGTAAGAGAATCTAAGCATTGCACTTAGAAGAGAAGGTACGCTTCAAATCTCCACGTGGAGTGGGAATTCCCTAAATGATACTAGAGACATTGTTATGAAGGGAGAACATCAATATAAACATTCCCGAAATTCCTTTGTGACAGGCATTTGTCTGGAAAAAAAGCAATACCTGCCACGTCGAATTTTATATTGCTTCCCGGAAGTAAACACAAAAAAACGGGAAATTCAATTTAATGTAACCTTTGGGCTCCAGCAATAACAAATGTTGATGTTGTTTCTCTCTCCATAACAGATACGAGTAGGCTCGGAGCATTCTTCAGAACATTGTCTCATTGCCGATTCGTGTGTATGTGTACGTGTTCAAGATTAGATTAGGACAGTTTAGACAGTTTGGCAGTGTTAGCGTAGTAATTTGAAATTCGACCTCCCACTCCGGTAGCCCGGGTTCAAATCCTAGCGCGTACCTCTCTACAAAAATGTGCGTTTTAAGTTTAAATATTACTTGCTATAATGGTAAAGGAACACATCGTGAGGAAACCTGCTTACTTTAGAGTTCTCAAAAAAAAATGTTCTCTAAGGCGTGTGAAGTCTGCCAACCCGCACTTGGCCAGCGTGGCAGACTGTGGCCTTAACCCTCTCATTCTGAGAGGAGGCATGTTCCAACAGGGGTTCTATAATAGGGTCAGAAAAAAAAGATAGCCTCCAACTAATTTTATATATTTTTTAATTATATTTATCATCTTTATACTAATATTTAGTAGAACCTTCGTAGCTAGAAAGCTATTGTACTTATTAACGCAGGTTAATAAAGTGCTTGTGTTTCGTTTTCCGGAATATGACGATACACACACGCCCACCCTATAGGATTTCAAACAATACTCAAGTCATTTATAGTACCAAGAAGAAAACGGGATTTCGCCTCTGTACAATATCTTGTTAAACTTTAGTGGGGGAAAAATAGTGTGAAGTATTACATATTTGCTCCGATAATGAAGGATTTTCAGTAATAATAATAACATCATTAATAATCGTCTTGAAGCCTTTGTTCTCGCTTCATGTAGCGTGAACGATACGAAAATAGAGCCTCATTTGATACATGAAAGCCTACCGTACATTAATACACTCCACTGAGTTCCAAACGTACATAGGTGAGTGTAATCATGCCTAATATTATAAAATTGTAATTGACGTGTGTCGATATATTAAAAGGCTTTTGTTAAACAAAATACAAGAAAATATTTTTGTAATATGTCGAATAAAAGTACTTATTGAGCACGGTAGTTTTCCGAAGATAAATTAAACAAAAACATGCCCTTACGAAAGTTTCTCGCATTAGGTTTGGAATTGACTGGATAAAAATCAATTGTCACTTTATAAGTACGGCTGTCATTACGCGTTTCTGCAATTAATTAATCAGAGCTTTTATTTACTACGTTAAAGGGGACAATTTCTAAGAAATTACCTGATAAGTTGCGTTAACGTCAGCTGTCTTTAGTTTTCAGTGGGTCGTAGACAATTCCTGCCTCATTGTTAAAAAAAATTAACCACTCACCCCAGTTGACGACAGAGCAGTACTGGATTACGAGAGCCAAACCTGATGTTGCGGTTTAATCGACGGTTAAACATTTTTTCGGTGGATAATAATATAACAACAATAAAAAGCGTTCTAAAATAGGTACTCACCAAGTAATATACACCAAAAGGCATCACCACCACGGCTACCAACAGATCGGCGACTGCTAAGCTCACTATAAAATAATTCGTTGCAGTCTGCAAGCTCCTTTCTTTAGCCACGCTTAGAATAACTAGCACGTTACCGAATAACGTCAATAAGGGAAACACTAGCAGCGACAGCGCCCACAAATTGTAACTCACATCACTACACGTTCCGTTTCTGAATGTCACATCATTGCACGTTACATTTTTGAATGTGACGTTCGAGAACGTTCCATTCAGCGTCCTGTCAAAGTCGTAGAAGTCACTTAGGGAATCGTTTAAGTTTAGAAGGGAATAGTTAATTGAATCTATTCGTTGATTTAGAAGAGTTCTATTCACCAATATATCGGGTTGTTTCAATTTAAAAATTGTTATTTCAGTTGAGTTATCGCATTGATTAACGCAAACGCGTTCTGGATCCATCACTCTTCGGATGCGCAATTTCACGTTCATTGCGCGGATTACGTGATATGCGCCATTTGTTTTATTTGATAATGTTCAGAATGTATTGGTTTTGGGTTGTGTTTGAGCGATTTCTCATAGTTATGCCTCATTGTGCTCCTTGTTCCTGGAACAATAATAATATTTTGTTAGAAACTTATTAAACGTATGATTAAAATATTGCTTGTTTTTTAATCGAAATTTTGGTTTTTGTAATATGGACGATGATCGGTAGTAAGGTCAAATTTATTTTAAAATACCTATTGCATGGAATGTGTGTTAGCAGCCAACATTAATCTTGCGCAGGATTGGCAGAGTTGTTGGCGATTATGATGACTAAAGTGTGTCTCGTTTACCAGTAGATTTACACTATTATGTTTGCGAAACAGTAATGACAAAATTGGCCGGATAACATATTATGACACGTATACCGACCTAATTGAATGTTCTGAAGGCCTTTGTTTCATCTGTTAACAGAGTTAGCAAATGTTTAGTACACACCAGTATTCGTTAATATTCTTCAGTATTCAGTATAGTAAAGTTTTATATTTGCCATTAAACATTGCATTTGGCAAAAAGAAAAATTCAATTATAATGGTATTTTCAAAATTTGATACTAATGCACTTTTCTCCTGCATGGCTGTAGTAACGAAGGAAATCGTTGAACTATACTCTGCACATTACACGATTGCAAGTTGATGCATATTTCTAGAGAGCCAATTTCATCTGCTTCATCAAAATACCCGGAAAAAATGAAAATGTATTCACAATGTTTCATAGTTTCTTATTTATCACTACCATGAGTATTAAATCCTTACACTGTTAGGAACTTTATATGTACTTATAGAACACCGAAATAGAAAGGCATATTTGCATTAAAAATGTTATTGAACCAGCTGCAAAAAAATCGGAGAAAATTTTATCTTACAGACAAAAAATAAATAAAGATGGGAATGTTAATATACTTCTTACTATTACATACAAAGATGATTTTTAATGTTCCTTTTTTTTAAAGTATAATTGTAGAATACTTTAATAGTGCGGCGTTTTTATAAAACTTACATTAAAAATTGTTTCAGTGTCACAATAAGGAGTGCAACACATAAGTAGATTAATATCTAAAATGAAAAGGTTTTAAAATTTTAAATCTTCACTTTTTACTTCGGGATCCCATTACTTACGGTACGCTTCCGTAGATATGCTATTGAACTCTAAAGTTACTAATCCCTAGCGCGAATGAAACTGAGTAGAATCGGAGCGCGACGATCGTGAAACGGAGCAGTTGAGCTGTGGAATGGTTATTTGAACTAAATCTTCCAGTTCTTTCTGGAACTTTCTAGTCCTTTTTAATTCTACTTCTATTTTAAAATTGGTGTTGTTATTCGGCTCAAATGATTGTAGACTTCTATACAATTGAAGTAGTATGTTATCAAGTTTTAAGTTGTGGCTGCACTACAAAATACATTTTTAATTATTTTAAAATTAGATCAGATATTATTTGTTAGTTACAACACAGTTATCCAAGCTTGTTACTGTATATATAAGATACGACGGAATAGTCATGAGCGATATTTCTATTTACGTCGACTGTTACGATCATGTTTCGTGCATGCATTTGATTAATTGCTCAATTGGAAAATTGAATTAATCTATGAAATGGACTGGAATTTTCATTCCAGTTTTATACTTATAGTGCTGTCGTAGTAAAACGAGGTTTGTGTCGCACGTACTTTCTCATGCTTTAAACCCACCTGTTGGCCGTACCACCAAAATGTAGTCCAATTAAGACACTTGTATGTTTTTTTACTGATGTGGATATCATTAATATAATAATATGTATACGTCGAGGCTGTGGTGGACCTTGTGTATGTTATTAAGTATATTAAATTCAATTTCAATTCAAATATGATATGAATATTATAAAACAAATATGTAAATTACAGTTAATACATTGACGCTCCTTTCACATGACTAAATACTCGTAGATATCGATCTTTTCAATTAAAAAATATTTTTCGAAATAAAAATACAATATTTTGTCTGTTTCCTCTATCATGCACATAAAATTGTTCTATTGATGTTACGCAAAAACGAAGTTCCTAGCAGATTTATAAAGAGATCAATGTGCTCTTTATGTTTCCTTCAATCCAATCAGCAAGTAAAATCACCTTGAAGGTTTTTTTTCTGTACTTAATTCTTTCAGTACTTGATTACAATCCACCGTTTACGTTAAAAATTAATTCAATATATAGGTATGCTGGTAAATTGAGCAATGGAATTCTAAGTTAATTTTCGCTTCTAGGTATTAAATAGTGCTAGTAGGCACACCTAAAATATCTTTAGATTGTTCGATAAAATTGAGCTCGTGAATATTACTAACTACCGTGCCCATGAATATTACTACGAATATTAATGCTGTTATCATTCCTTTAGTCCTGGACTAACATTTAGTAATTAAGCTGATGGTAGTACCATGGTCCTCTATGGTCCAAATCTATTCTTACAACAGGTGAAACCATAGTCCTTCTTCCTGCAGCACTGTCATCGATTTAATACAGCATAATAACAACTTAAGTTGACTAGACTGACGTTCAGGACTATGAACGTTGATTATGTAAGCAAATATTTAAGATACGTACCATATTTGTAATTATAGGAATTATTCAACAAATGTCACATTGGTAGTGACATTTGTTCACGCGGGAAAAGGGGGTGCTGTCAACGTGATTAGAAGATTGATTCTTTACCGACTCACCGAAGAAAGTGTTACAAATATAAAAGGCTAAAAAATCTTGAGCGCTCACATATTTGAGTTCGGAGCAAAATGTCAATGGGTGGCAGTGACCATTTGGGACTGCTGTCTGGTCCTTTGCTACTGTTTTCACTTTAAAATATTTTATCTTTTTACCGATCGACATAAACTAATAATGTTATATCAATACCACTGCGTGCCTTCACTGCTTCGTTGGTCGAGTAGTTGAAAGCGTCTATCGTTTTCTTGTCATCATTATCTGGTTTATCATTATCTGGTGAAAGGTAGAAATATACAACACTCCTCTGCCCACCTCTTCAGTGATTACAGGCGTGATGACATACAACTTTGTGATTTCAAGTAATAATAATTAAGTATAATTGAAAACTACATAAGATAGAAAGATAAGGGATGATGTAACAGGTACTGGTGTCTAAAATATTAAAGTACATTTAATTTTATGGATAATGTAATGAAATTAATACGGAACCCATTAAACTGATTACAGTTTCGTGGATTGAAGGGTTCTCTGCCACGACTGAGTGACTTAACCTCTTATATTATGCAGCGCACGAGTTGCAGTTAAATTGTAGTAGAATGAAGTAGTTAGCATGGCATGGTACAGTTCGTGACTGCGTTATTTTTACGTTTTTTGATTTGAGATTGGAATAGCATTTACGAACTTTATTATGAAGTAAGTTAATTTTTACATTGATATTACAGCTGCTTATTGCTATATGAAACCAGTGGTTGTACTTGTTTGTGTTATAATGTTTGTGTTGTAATGAAACGCCTTAAATTTAATCTTTCATTTGTCTCGCCAAGCAATAGTGAGTCTAATGCCTGCTCACCGCTAGGTTGCATTGTAAACTGTTTAAGACATAGTGACTTATCAATGAGACTAAAACCAAAAATCGTTAGTAAAATATCATTGGTACAATACCTCTGTAAAGCTATCAATTCTGCGACTTTATGAGGAAGCGGGTAAAGCGTCCAGCTCAAGGAGATGGACCATTGAGTTGAAATATTCTTTTAATGTAATTTTTCAATACGAATTCGAATATTTTATCTTAATAGTTTTCCACTCCGAAGATCATAGTGCAATAAATAATATTTTTTTAAATATACAATCATATATGTATTTTAGTTATATCAGTTGTATATTTAATTAAGCAGTGTAAATAATTTAATTTTTATTGCATGAAGTGTTCACGTCTAGAAGGACATTACACATAAGTAGTATAAGTACTATTTATTTAGACATATTTATGATTATTTTTATTTGATAGTGTAATGCCCAGTTTAGTGAACTAATAAAAAAAATAGGTTGACATTGACTGTATATTGAAAAAACCGAGTAAAAGCTGAGTACATTAGCACTAGTGCTAAGGAAACAAAAATAATCAGTACAAACGAAATTAATACTAATTTTTAAATACTTCTCGTTCCAGCAATCTGTAAAAGTTATGAAATACTTCATTGTAAGCAACTGAAGATTGAATAGCAAAAATAACATGAAAACAAACGGGCAAAATTAATAAGACACAATGAATTAAGACGTTTCGCGTTCCATCAAAAGACAATTTATGATGATATTTAAATCAAAGATCAAAACGATAGACATTGAAATAATTATTTCGTATTGCAAACGACGTTGTCGACGACGACATTAAATCGCCGAGAAGCACCGGCTTAATATCATTTCCAATTTTACGGCTGGATATCAAGGCACGAATAAATAGGGGAGAATCCAATTATTTAGCGACTGGCGAAACGAGGAGGTGCGTGACGGAGCTACGAAGTTGCTTTGAATAAGGCATTGTTGGCTTATCGACGTGTTAGTGGATTATGAAATAAAATTATATTAAATGCCCTTATAGTCCAGACATACCATAGTGGGACGTAAACGTAAGTGGTGGAATGTGGGAGTTTACTAACACCGTTGTGTGAGGTCAACGTCAACTACAGAATGAGTGACTGCTACTGGCCAGATTTTAGTTTTCGTATTTTGTGTGCCATGTTAACGACTCAGAACAAATATACATGCCAGCTTGTGCTTTTAATATATTATTTAAGTACTAATGTGTACTGTGAAACTGTGTTCAAGATAAATAGCATAGCATAGCATAGCATAGCATAGCATAGCATAGCATAGCATAGCATAGCAAAGGGACAAAGAATTGATTTAAGGTTTAATTTTATTAGCAGACTGCGGATTTAAAGTCATTCAAACAAAAATGCCGCCAGTGTTCTGATTTATATCTGCAGAAACCACAAAAGTTCTCTCGTTCTTTATTCTATAAATATTTTATGAGAATTCAGAGTCTTCGTTCTTTAGTTTTCGTTCTATCGAGTTCCTTCAGCGCGACGTGATCGACTGATTTGTTCACGGAGACATTTCGTAGAGACAACGAACAGTAATTTCATTCTGTTTTATCTAGCTGACAATGCATTCGTAGAGGTGACAGGAAGAGAAATGTATTTGATTTGTATTTCTATGTACGGGAAGAATGTTTTTTTGTTATATATATCTATGAGCCGATCAGTTATTCGAAGATAATTTTTCAGACAACTTATTTGGAATCATTGGATTACACATTTACATAGTAATTTTGTTCTACTTTCAGGACCCTTTCAGCCTACGAAGAATACTGTTTGTAATGTTATGAGTAAACGCTTAGAAGCGTCTGGTCCCTAAGCATACTCAAATTGGAAATGTATTATGTTTAATTATTTCATATTCGTAATACATAACTGTTAATTGAATAGAGATGTATTAGTTAGTGAACTGCGTTCCTTATTTCTCTGGACGATTTTTATAGACGTCGTGACGGAATTGAAAACAATTATAAATACTAAATGTAAGAGAAAAATAATGAAATCATGCATTGCTTTAATGACTCAGAACTAAATATGTGCAGATTTATTTCTCACAAGAACGTATAAATTTAATCACATAAAAATTAAATATTTATTTTCAACATAAATATCTTTTGTAATTAAAAGTTTAATCAGTTTGTCCCTCTTCGCAACTTATGTGTAAATTTCAAAGTAATTTCGGTACAAGAATTTCCTTATATATCTTGAACAATTCAAACAATCCCGCCGCGACCCAGCTATACCCTTTAAATTGCTACGTAATGGTTAAATCTCTTTGTCGACTTCTTCGTTAAATGTTTATGTGAAAACAAAATTCGTGTCAAAATAATATTGTAATAGAAATTCCACTCATGTGATAGTAAAACACTGTAGACTCCTTTTAAACACTTTTATTACACACTTGAACACTTTGTAATACTTAGTACACCAAATCACTATCTCTCAACCGTTAGACAAAAATTGACCACAATAATGTTGTCGAACGATTTTTATACAACCGTATCCTTCCACTGTCCAAGTAGTGTCAACCGTTGCGCTTTCTTCCGGTCTAATGTTTTAATAGAATTCGTATTTTAAATTACAATGAATTAAATATAAATGATCAAAGTATTTTGTAATAAAAATTCTAATGGAAATAAATACATAAAATCATGACACTATATATGAAGTACAACCACCACCCACGACTTTCGTGAATTGCGTTTGAGAGATATTTTCTATCATTATTTTTAATAACTCAGTTTTATGAATTTGCATACAATAAGATATAGTATGAATAGATATTTTGATTTAAAAAAAACTATTTAAAAATTAGAGCATTCACATCCTGGGTCGCGCGCTAATGGATTCTTGTAAGTTAGATTTAGTTAGATAGTAGTGGCTCGAAATCTAGTTATGTGACCGGGATATTGCAAAAAACTCATCACCTATTTCATAGTTGGATGTAAACGTAACAAACATGGAGTGTATTACACATCTCTGGTTGCGTCGGGATTAACAATAATATTAAATTTTTAAACCCATATAGTACAACTCTTATAACTCCATAACACGCGGAAAAAATAAGCTTTCATGTATTTGTATGATTTTGCCGCTACGAGGACAAAATTAATAATCTGGAAAAAATCAGTAATCTCGGGGTTGCTGGGGATTACATTTCATGGGGTAAATGTAATTCAGATTTTTTCCAATCAATTATTTCTATAATATTAAATATAATATAATATCACGGGCCTTTCTGAATATTTACGGGGTGGATAGTCACATACATCGCATCAACTGTTACTATGTCCCACTATTGGGCATATTTTCCTTTACCAACTGCGGTGAACTGGGACGTAATCCACTGTATTGCTTCGACGTCTCCGCAAATCCGCGTGATTGGCGTACAGCATACCTACATACACACACACGCACAAGCGCACATACATAAAAACACACAACAATATTGTCCTTATTAGATATCGCGCGTTATCTCGAACCTGGCTATGCGTAATTATAAAATGTGGATATTTTTTGAAGTAATCAAATGCCTTGCTACATCGTACCTCTTATGTTTCATTGTTAACAGACTGTAAATTCTACGTGTTAGTATGGCCAATCCTTGTTGGAATGCGCATCAGGCATAAATTAAAAACCGTAACATCAAGCCCGTAACAACTTGCTATCAGCTTTGCTTTGTCAGCGTAACAATTTAATTTTTTCAGTAATTGCACTTAGATAACATAATGTAATCATATGTTGTTGTAATCAATTTGATGTTGGTTTTGCTGCGTTAGAATTGCCGGGCACTTCGCGCTAATGGCATCTAGATAGCTCACATTGTTCCTATCGAGTTAATTGAGTTGCTCTTTAAGTGTTGGAGGATATTTTTAGCTCTAATAGCATACAAGGAGGTTAAAGCAAAGCTATCAGATTCTTGTCGTAATGGCTTGCGCTGAGAATATTCTGTAGTTGATGACAATTAATGGTTAGAAATATGTTAGGTTATTATAAGTGAGAAGTTGCAACGTAATATCACGTTTATAATCCCCGAAGAGGTAGGCAGAGGAGTGTAGTAGACTGTCACAATTAACCAGTTATGTTTACGTCCTACTATGGAATACTCGTAGGTGGTGAGCCTATTGCCATACACCGGGCGCATATCCACACTCCGAGCCACTATTAGAAAATCTAGGTTAGAAAAATCATGGGATTTGAAACCAGGACCTCTCGATCGGCAGTCGCACATGCAAACAACACGACCAACGCGAGGCAGTTACCTTTAAAGCAGACAGTTGCCTTCAAAACAGACTGTTTCAGAGTTTTTAAACCGTCTGTTTTCTAAAACCTCGCATAGATACGTATTAGTCGGGCTGTCCCTAAAACAACTTAAATTAAACCGATATTAGGTGTTGAGTCACGTACCTATAGCCTGGACGTGACACACTTTTAAATGAATTGGTAACGGAAGATATGAGCAATCCCAAGTGGGAAATTTTCCTAGGTATTTTCTTGTTTAAGCTTTAGGGAGTTAACATCGTTAGATAATGCTCAAGCCTTGTTGCAGGCTTTCACGGGTGTGTTGTACGGTAGATGAGCCCTAAGCTATATTTTTATTGAACCCACCTCGATAATAATCATCAATATTATGGGTAACATCACGCCTTTAATCCCCGAAGAGGTA
>DWDV01002167.1:0-11968 GCA_018245615.1 Mimoniades ocyalus
CACAAACACACACACACACATACATACATACACAAACACACACACACATACATACATACACAAACACACACACATACACATACACACAAACACACACATACACACAAACAAACAAATAAACAAACATATAAATATCTGTAGTATCTGACTGGCGCAGTGGTTAAGCGACTCTGACTCCTGAGTTGGAGGACATAGATTCGTTCCCCAACCAGGACAATTATTTGTGTAATGATTATAAGTATTTGTTTTGTGTCTGGGTGTATATAAAAGTCTTGTATGTGTATAAATATTATATTAATATGTACATATGGAGTTTATCAACTGTCGGGTTGTGTGTTAGGGTCCTTACAAATATACCAGCACGGAGAGTAGAGTGGATTTGTGTTGTATTTAAAATAGAACATTGAGCACATTTACAAAAAATATTATCATATTACGCTTTTGAAGTATCTGCGCTTTTATTATATAAATAAATTATTCTTTATTAACAAAAGACTTTTGATTTTTCGCAAGACGAACATTACTGGCAAGAACAACTAGTTACAATAAAAACGTGTAGACAGAGCTGCCATCTAGTGAGAAACATGTACATGTTGGAAAATTTTATAATTTCTTCAATATAGTGGTAACACTCGCTCCGTTGTCTTCGAGTTGTTCTATAATTGAGTATCGGCGCTCCCCGCAGCTGACGGTGCTGAACAAGTCGGGGCGCGTGTGGACCATGGTGGCGGGCGGCGGCGCGTCCGTGGTGTACACGGACACGGCGTGCGCGCTGGGCGGCGCCGCCGAGCTCGCCAACTACGGCGAGTACTCGGGCGCGCCCACCGAGGCGCAGACGGCCGACTACGCCAAGACCATCTTCAGCCTCATGTGCCGCGAGCGCCACCCCCGCGGCAAGGTGCGCCCGGAGAATGTCGCCAGACGATCGCTCTCTGTCATACAATCTCACTTCACGGATCTCATGGGACTGAAAAAGAAGTGCTCGGAGTCAAAAATTTGGCTATCAATTGAGTACCTCGTTATTCGAATGGTTGAAAAGAAAAGCGTTGCTGAAGAGATCCTGGGTTTGACTCCCGGGTTGAGTCTACTACTAGTATAGTCTGTATATGTACTCGGTACATAGAAATAGACTCACCACCTATTCCGTACTGGGATGTAAATGTAGATGGCGCGTGCGAGCGTCCGTCGCCCCTCCGCCCACCTCCACGGGGATTACGGGCGTGACGTTGCGACGCCGCTGTTAATTTCCAGGTGCTGATAATCGGCGGCGGGATAGCCAACTTCACGAACGTGGCGGACACGTTCCGGGGCATCATCACGGCGATCGAGACGTACAAGGACGCGCTGCTGCAGTACAATGTCACCATCTTCGTGCGCCGCGGCGGGCCCAACTACCAGGAGGGGCTGCGGTGAGCTCCCCCACAGTCCCCACTCTGCTCACCTCTACACGGATCCGTCGTGAAGGATCTTCACCTAGTATTATGTCCTTAACCGTTCCCATTGTGCAAAGAGACCCTTATCATCATCATCAGCTCGTGATGAGTCTATTGTCGGACATAGACCTCCTCTGAGGGGGTTCTTGCCCATAACATCATATGTGCTGGAAATTGCAGAACACTGCTTCTTGCATTGCTTACGCTGTTGTCTGGACCGACGCTGGGTTCAGTCGCCTCCTATGGCACCCGGGTATCCCTGTCCGGGTATCGGGGGTAGTGTTCGAAGTCCACCCTGACACGGATCACCGTGCAAGACAGTTGAACGGTGGAAAAGATCACGCTGATGTGTCCGCCGCAGACAAATGCGCGAGGTGGGCCACCGTCTCCGGATCCCGCTGTACGTGTTCGGTCCGGAGGCCAACATGACGTCCATAGTGGGCCTGGCGCTAGGCCACGCGCCCATCCCGCCAGACCACCAGCTGGACTATGCGCCCAAGCAGCTGCCCAAGCCGCAGGCAGCGGTGAGTTTGACAAATTACACGTTCATTACCATATCTCTTATTGAACATACAATAGCGCAAACTAGTGTTCGAACAGCGCCATCTGTTGCCGAACTTTAATACTAACAATAACCTATATAACAAAATCATAATCCATGTATGTTTATACCAAGTTTCATCCAAACCTGTCCAGCCGTTTCGCTGTGAATAAATAACATATACAAACTTTCACATTTATAATACATAGTAGTTAGATGTATGTAGAAGTTATATTGGAAATGTTTCCGTTATTGTTCCCAGCCGATGCCCGAAGTGGAAATACCGAAGTTGACCCCTAAGCTTCTGGATCTGGTGTGTTCGCAAGCGCCCACGCGGCAGGACCTGGGCCACCAGCTGAGCAGCGCTCGGCCTCTCTTCAGTGACCGCACCAAAGCCATCGTGTGGGGGATGCAGAACAGGGCTATTCAGGTGGGTGCTGCGGAGTGGTCAATACATATCGTTGAGGTACTTGACTGCCTCGTAGGTTACAAGCGATTCTGTTGATCAAGGAGTCCTGAGTTTGATCCCCGGATTGGGTACTGTTAACTTTTTATCATTTGAAAAACCCAGTAGTGGTCCGGAGACTGGATTTATGCCCAGTGTATGGCAATAGCCTCACCATGGTGGAACTTAAACATAGCTGGTGAACCATGGGTGCAGATGTCCTAAGATCACTTTTATTAATCTCGCAGGGAATGCTGGACTTTGACTACATAAGCCGTCGCGCGGAGCCATCCGTGGTAGCCATCGTGTACCCGTTCACCGCTGACCACAAGCAGAAGTACTATTTCGGGAACAAGGAGGTGTTTGTACCAGGTGAGTACTCCGCAGATACTACCTGGAGATCATAATTCATATGATTGTACTCATATTATCAACATAGCAAAAAGGAGGGGGTCCTTGACTCTCTCAACGGGTCATCCATGAACAATGTCACACGTTAATGCGGGGGTCCATGAAGTGTGACATTGTGTGACAAAGGTAGGAGAGGTCCGGAATTTCGTGGAGTCACATTTCAAAATATAACATGTCTGAGTGTTTATTAAGTTTATGGAAAAACAATTTAAATGTATATAAAAGTAATATTGGAACTATGTTTAAATTTTATAATTTTCTAGGTGTAAAATTACAATATATGTAACGTCACACTAGTTGGGGAAATCTCACAAATGTGACTCTAGCTCTGACAGGAAGGTCCCCCCCACCCCCACCATGTAAAATCCCTGTAAATATATGTGAAATGAAATTGATATCAGTGTTCATGAGCCAATATTGTTTCCAGTATTCTCAGACATGGACGTGGCCATGAGGAAGCACCAGGAGGCGACGGTGCTGGTCAACTTCGCCTCGCTGCGGTCCGCCTACGACAGTACCATCCAGGTAGCCCACCGCCGGCACCGCGGAGCGCGACGGAGCGGGTCTCTGCACCGGTTCTGCTGCGGACCGCGTTAGAGTGGAACACTCTGCCGGTGTCTATTTTTTCCCGTATCATGCAACCTGGTGTTATTCAAGACGAGAGTGAATAATCACCTCGTAGTCCAGCGTGCCGCAACCGGTTACCGTGACGTGGGATAGCTGTGTAACGCGACCCTATTGCAAAGTAAAAGTAAAGGGTACATCCAACCTTAGTTATGTTAGAACCGAAACCCAATAAGATTTTATTCAATCTACCAATTCTTATATCAATTTTCAATAGTCAATTGACATGTGAAGCTGGTGGCTAATTGCTATGTTTAAATGTGCTCAATATAATATTTAATTTATTGTTATTATTCACACAGCTTGACATAAGATTCTTATCCTACGCTATGAGATGCTGAGTCAACTCTTGTTTATCAATATTTGCAATTCAATTTTACTGCTGGAACGTGGGTGTGTGTGTACTGCACTCATCTGTCTACCACTTCGCTGATTACAGGCGTGATGACGTGAGGATTATGGTTATGACCTCTCAGGGAAAGCCTATGTCGAACTTAAAATCTAACTACATATTATGTTGATAATCTCGTTGCAGGCGATGCAGCATCCCCAGATAAACACCATTGTGATCATAGCCGAGGGCATCCCGGAGAACATGACGCGCAAGATCATCAAACTCGCCGACTCCAGGGGGGTGAGTTAGTGGAGTCCGCTGCGCAAGTGTGAATAGGCCTTAGATTGAATAGGCACTGTCCAAGCGAGCGTACAACAAGCCAGCCTACATCACGCTTGCCGTGGGGATTGTGGGTTAAATCTTCACAGGGGATGCTTATTATGCCCAGCGGTGAACATGGACAAACATGTTATACTGATAATGATGGACTTACTGTCTTTTTTGTACGGCTCAAAATGAAATAGACCAGCTGTGATTGATTGTTTCCGCGTAATGTATTAATTTATGTCTCGTGGTAACTGACTATGAATTAATTAATTTTCGATATCGTATCATGATCGTTTGCGATGTGTTTTTCTTATATTGGCGGCCAAAAACGCGAATTTTTACCACGAACTACCGTTATTGGATAATAGATGGCGCTGATAAATAAAAAGTAGTTTCGTTGTTTGAGATTGTTCGAGTTTAATTTGATATTTTGCTTATAAATTAAGTTCACAATATTTAACGTTGTCTTGTATCACGTATGTTGCGAATATTGTATTAAAATAATAAATACGGAGCTAATTGAAAGTTAGCAGAGTGCCTCGTTGGTTGAGCGGTTGTGAACGCGACTGTCGTTTACTGCGCCCCCGTGACCCCCCGTGGCCCCTCGTGATCCCCTCCGCCCGTGCCGCCAGGTGAACGTGATCGGGCCGGCGACGGTGGGCGGCATCAAGCCGGGCTGCTTCAAGATCGGCAACACGGCCGGCATGATCGACAACATCGTGGACAGCAAGCTGTACCGGCCCGGCAGGTGGGTCCGCGCATCTGCAGGTGTAATGAAGTAATGAATGCATAAGACACTGCACACTGAAACAAACCTATTTGCAAACCTACAAATGTATATTGTGTGTTATATATAAACATTGTTCTCATATGAGTGATGTGACATTTTTTGTGAGAATCAATTCTTTAAGCCTAAATCCTGGGTCGGACACTTATGGATTTTTATATCTTGGACTTTTTAGTTGTCCGGTGTATGGCAATAGGCTCACCACCTATTCGATAGTGCGACGTTGATGTAAATAAATGATACGTGGGAGTGTTTTACACACTTCTGCCTAGCTCTCCGGGGATTACAGGCGTGATGTTACGTAGTTTATAAGTCCTCAAAGGCAGAACACACAATATTATCCGAATATATTGCAATTACAATATAAAATTCGTATTCCTGGAATAATTGCTGAACACAACGCACAATGCACAATTTTGTCAGATTAAAATACAATGTAAATTTTGTTACATAACATATATTATGTATGTGAATGAGCATAACAGTATTTATTGCTGTTGGAATTTGAAACGCGTAATGTAATATAAAAACACACACACACACGCTCACAGACACACAGACACACACACATCAGTAAGTTAGACTTGTGTAACGTGTGTGGGTGTGTTGGCGCAGCGTGGCGTACGTGTCCCGCTCGGGCGGCATGAGCAACGAGCTGAACAACATCCTGGCCAAGCACGCGGACGGCGTGTGCGAGGGCGTGGCCATCGGCGGCGACCGCTACCCCGGCACCACCTTCGTCGACCACCTGCTCAGGTACCGCCTCCCAAAATTATATGGCATAATAAAACAATGTATATAAAAAAAAATGTTCTTTAAGGCTCGTGAAGTCCACTTGGCCAGCGTGGCAGACTATGGACTTAACCCTCTCGTTGTGAGAGGAGACCCATGTTCCAGCAGTGGGACGATAAAAGGGTCGGACAAAAAAACAATGTAGTACTCAGAGCTAATATAGTCAGTGCTCTGTCGGCGGCCGAGTGGATGCCAAGGCGACTGCTGATGGAGAAGTTCTGCGTTCGAGTTCCAGGTCGGGAACTATTAGATTTTTCTCCATTAGAATTGCACCTGGATCCTACGTGTAAGACCTCACGCGATATAAAATTTTCGTAACGCTCGTCAATTTTTACCCCGTGAGCATTTTTTTTAAATTATATATTCCGATGTCCAGATTCGAGGCGGACCCCAACGTGAAGATGCTGGTGCTGCTGGGCGAGGTGGGCGGCGTGGAGGAGTACCACGTGTGCAGGGCGATTAGGGACGGGCTGATCAAGAAGCCCATGGTGGCTTGGTGCATAGGGACGTGCTCCGGTGAGTGCTGGGTTCATTGTCAACATCCTGAGCAGTCTGCTGCCACCCACAGCTGGACACAGGGGTCCCTAGTAGCGAGCCACTGAGCTCGATCTTCACCTCTTCGTATTCACCCGCTAACACTTTGTTAAACTGATTAATTTAAAATAAAATTCAAAATGCCTGAGTGCCCTAGAAATGAATTATAAGTTTTAATACAACACTTGTGTTTGTTACGAATGTTATTATGAAATTATCAGTCTAGATTAAATTTGATTGTCTAGTGGCTCTGTATATGTGCCCGGTGTATGGCAATAGGCTCACCACCTATTCCTAACTGGGACGTAAACGTGGGAGTGTACTACCCTCCTCTGCCTGCCTCTTCGGGTATTGTTGGCGTGACGTTGCGAATGGCTGCGTGGTGGTTGCAGACATGTTCACGTCGGAGGTGCAGTTCGGGCACGCGGGCTCGCTGGCGGGCTCGGCGCTGGAGAAGGCGGCCGCCAAGAACGCGGCGCTGGCGGCGCACGGCGTCACCGTGCCGGACTCCTTCGACGGGCTGGGCGCCGCCGTGCGCCAGGTGCGTGTCGCTGTTACCGACTGGGATTCGTAGGAATCAAACGTGACGATCAATATTCGCAGGAATTGAATTTATTAATTATTACTTCGCAAAGGTTACACTACATTCGCTCTAATATTTTACCGCATATGTTGGGTAGTTGTGTCGCAAAGTGAATTGCGTTCCCAGTCGAAACCGCCTCTTTATACATCGATGAACGTTCTGGAATGCTTTTCCAGAAACGCAGCGCTCCAGATTATTGTATCAGGTGTAGTTCAGCTAGTCGACACCAGAGGGCGAGCAGTCGAAAGTTATGGAAGTACTAGAAACTTAATTCCGTCGTTTCGTGTACAAGTTCCTAGTCACGATTAGCCTTCTATTCTAGTTTGTTCGATTACGCAACAATACGTTTTGTACATACATAGGTGTTGCTCTGTCAATTGGGAGCAAGCCGGTGTGGAAGCTGTCCCGGATACATTTTTTTTTTCTAGAAAACTAACAAATCATGAACGTTGAATGAATGATTAAGTATGATGTATAAAAAAGTATTTTTTTTTATCGAATGTAGCCATTTGAAATTACTTATCCCCATGCCAAGTTCCTTGACGAGTAGCAAAGAGCCCATAGTGGCAAATGTCTTCACCTTTACGAATCCTGACGTTCTTCTATAATCACCGTTCTAACTCTTAATCGGTCTTTGTTCTATATATATTAATTTCAGATATATATACATGTTAATTTTCAATCACCCAGGTGTACAAAAAGCTGGTGGCCGAGGGCAAGATAATCGAGAAGGAGGAGGTCGAGCCCCCCAAGGTCCCCATGGACTACGACTGGGCCAGGGTGAGTTTTGACATTCATATGTATTGTAACATAGACAGGTCTTAGATGTATCAGAGAACCAAGCACAGCCCAGAGCACCAGCGACATAAGAAAAATGTTCTAGGACCCTTATGAAGTCTGCCAACACATGCTCCGCCAGCGTGGTAGATTATGACCGTGACCGTCTCATGGGGAGACGGTTGTCCAACAGCGGAATGGTAAAAGGGTGGGCAAAAAGAGCTGTTCCACAGTGGAAATCAATCCTTGGCAAGTGTTGAGCGTTGGCTTTGGGTCGGTGGGCTGAACGTGTCCTCCATATGTGTGATGTGAGGAGTCATCCATCTAGTTGTATACGAGACCATAGAGGCCGGCCAATCGGAAGTTGCAATTTAGCTGCATAATTTAATTTCTTACTAAAAGTAACATCACGCCTGTAGTCCCCGAAGAGGTAGGCCGAGGAATGTGGAACACTCCCACGTTCCACCAGTTACTTGTACGTCCCACTATGGAATAGGTGGTGAGCCAATTTATTACTAATTATCCGAACATTTGTCTATTACACGAATATTCTTATAAATGTACTGTCAAAGATATCTTATATAAAATGCTTAATAATCTTGTATAAAATTGGTTTATTTTCGATCTGCAGAAGTTGGGATTGATCAGAAAACCAGCCGCCTTCATTAGTACGATATGCGACGAGCGCGGCCAGGAGCTGAGCTACTGCGGCGTCCCCATCAGCCAGGTGCTGGAGCGGCAGCTGGGCGTCGGCGGCACCATCAGCTTGCTGTGGTAAGCGCACTGCTGGACGAGCTGTTGCAGACACAGCTCCGTTCGGGTTCGAGTCCCGGATGAGGTCCAGTTTTATAGGGTTTTTAGTACTGGACAGAAATTTAACGAGCTTAAATTTGTGTCCAGTGTCTGGCAATAAGCGCTCACCGTGTATTTCTTAACGAGACGTAGACGTAATTGGTCATATGTGGCAGCGTACTACACGTCTCTGCCTGTTTCTTCGCGGATTACAGGCGTGATGTTACGTGTATGTTGTGTGTGTGTGTCTGTGTGGGTGTGTGTGTGTGTAGTGACAGCTGGTGCCTCCTATGTGATTGCATTCAAACGTGAGCGTATTAAATAAAAAGTACTATTAATTGGCCTAAATAGGGCAAAACGTTTATATGATTCGTATTTATGTACGTCATCACATTGTTAAAGAAATATTTACAAGTGGTTTTATGCTGGCCATTGCAAATATTGTTCTCTAAGGTGTGTGAAGTCTGTCAAGTTGCACTCAGCCAGCGTGGCAGACTATGGCTTCAGCGTTCGCATTCTAAGAGACCCGTGTTCCAACAATGGTACAATAATGGGGTCAGAAAAAAATTGCAATCGAATGTAACGCGTGAGCGACGCGCGGTCGTGTCTGCGGCAGGTTCCAGCGCGAGCTGCCCGAGTGGGCGTGCCGGTTCTTCGAGCTGGTGCTGATCGTGACGGCGGACCACGGGCGGGCCGTGTCGGGCGCGCACAACACCATGGTGGCGGCGCGCGCCGGCAAGGACCTCATTTCGGCCGTGGTCAGCGGCCTGCTCACCATCGGCGAGCGCTTCGGCGGCGCGCTGGACCGCGCCGCGCGCGACTTCTGCGCCGCGCACGACCGCAGCCTGCACCCGCAGGAGTTCGTCAACGAGAAGCGCGCCAAGGGCGAGCTCATCATGGGCATCGGCCACAGGTGCGCGACCGGCTCCAGGCGGGCCACGTGGTCGTGGGTTCGATTCCCATCCACAGTAAATATCTGAGTCATGAACGCAACTATTTTTTACTGTCTGGGTGTAAAAAATACAATACACTTTATTGCACACTGAACTCTGTACACAGAACAACAAACAGTAAATGAAAGAAGAAAAATAAAAAATCATATCTATTAAATATATCATATCAAAATAAATATATCAACCATCTGGTTATTATAGCACGAGCTGCCTTGAGGCTCGGTTTGGGTCCTGACGGTTGCATATGGGAGTGTCTTGGAGGTGTCCCGAGATATTATTATAGTTAGCTATATGCAAGCCGCGCCCCCTCCAGGGTGAAGTCCATCAACAACCCGGACTCGCGCGTGCGCGAGCTGAAGGCGTTCGTGTGCTCCCGCTGGCCCGCGTGGCCGGTGACGCGCTACGCGCTGGACGTGGAAGCCATCACCACGCGCAAGAAGCCCAACCTCATCCTCAACGTGGACGGCATCGTGGCCGCCGCCATGGTGGACATGCTGCGCCACTGCCAGCTCTTCACGCAGTACGTACCACTCGCCACTTCGGTCTGAACACGAGGTTGCCCTCCGCTTCAATGTTGGACAAGTGAAGGAAATCTACCGGGATAGTAGCGGGTGGATATCCTTAATATCTGCCTACCAATGTGCTTGTTTTAGGTTTTATGTTGTAAGTGACAGAAAAGTGTAGTGCACTCCTGTACCTACCCCCTTCGGAGAACCACGGGATTGATGTTATATTACGTTTTTTAGCAATCGCAGACGTTTGTTTCAACATGCTGTATTTCACTCATTCATACTTACTACTACAAAAATGCGTTGCATTTCAAAGTAAAAGTTGCTTTCGACAATGTTGGGTCTAATGTGATCTTCGCATTAGTATCTTGTCTATTTCAGTTGTTTATTCCACCAACATTTTGTATAACAACTAAAAAATAATGCTCTTGTCTTTTATTCCAGAGAGGAAGGGAACAATTACATTCAGATGGGCACGATCAACGCGCTGTTCGTGCTGGGCCGCACCATCGGACTCGTGGGCCACTACCTGGACCAGAAGCGCATGAAGCAGCCCCTGTACCGCCACCCGTGGGACGACATCACCTACATGTCGCCGCTCAACTAAGTACGCTTGTGACGATAGATGGCGCTGTTTAACAATATCGATAGTGGGTATAATTAATTAATATCGTTATTGCTAGTGAGTGAAGATAGATGGCGTTTATTTCTAGTATTGTCTGTAATGTTGACTCATAGTTATCACTTGTTGTTAGATGGAGTTGTGTTAGTGTCAAATTTCAAAAATAGATGGCGCTCTTAGCTCATTTTTCGTAATCGCTATACTAGTACCATTTTTATAATATTGTAACTAATAAATTGATAATTACCTATGATAAACTAGTTAAACGCACAAAATTAGTAAAAAGCTTCAGTGTTATTGTTAAATTTTTGTTTATAAATATTGCTATCTCTCTTACTCGCTGTATCATAAGAAAAAGAACAGAAAAAAAAAGTAATTTGACGCGGCGTTCCCCTCTCGGTTGGCGCCGACTATCGTTTAGTTATAATAATTATGTATATCGTATCGTGTTAGGAAAAAAAAATAGGTACATAGCTTAATAATTGTCGTTTTCTATATAATGGGGGTTTAATAAATTAAATACCAGTCGATATGTTACGTTTAATAAATATAGTATCTTGCATAGGCTGGAAACTTTTATGTTCTTTTTATAAAGCGAGATGTTTTATATAAGCGTAAAAATGTGACAAGAGATGGCGTTAAATCATTAAAAATGCTGAAGTTAATGGTGCGACAATGTAAATTTGCAACCCCCGCATCATGTGACGCTTGGGGTAGACAGAGCTAACATCCCCACTCGAGGGTGCTTTACTGTGGACAGCGGTGACAGTTCTTGAACAGACGGCGGCACCATCGCCTTCGGCAAGGAGCCGCCAGAGCCAGTGTAATCATTTTTACGCTTATAATGAAACTCCTTGAATGTAAAATTTATAAAATATTGCCTCGAAATTTTGAATAAGTTAAGATATCTTTAGTACATGCATAGTGTTGATTTTATTATTTACTGTTATAATATATACGTACTAATAATGACAACAAATTAATAATAATTTGTGATATTTTGTAAAATGAAATGAAATTGAGGAGGATGTTTTGAGCAAATCGCAAATATTTTCACTAAATTTACACACCTCAAACAATTCGCCATATCAATGAGAACGGCGAGATATCTCTTTATTCATTATTTCTATGTTTATATTAAAATTGATGTCAAATACTCAATATTTTCAAGAATCGATTATTGTTATCAGTATGGGTTCTGTCCGGCATAATATGCGTAAGTTGTTTGAATATTATTTGGGACTTTATTTCAAATTATCGGTTATATATTTAACGGAATTTCTGATTTTCTTTTCCCCTTCCACGACAATATTGCCTACACGTGCACATTTTTTACAATTTTATACATTCCGGTTAATTACAAACATTATAAACATCTCTTTTCATTTAATTTATGAAGTGTATAATATTATGACAATTTATTAACTGTTTATTTAGAATGTTTGTGGATTTCTCTGTTCGACTGCTTTTTATATAGGGAGAGCGTGTAGTTGTCGATGGGTGT
>DWDV01002168.1:0-11965 GCA_018245615.1 Mimoniades ocyalus
AAAATCTAAATTAGAAAATTTTGTAGTGTTCGACCCGGGAATCGAACCCGGGACCTCCCGATCGGCAGCCGCACTTGCAACAAACACGACCAACGAGGCAGTCTTTTTTTATTATAAGACAATGAATAGCAATGTTCGTTCTCCACAAAAGGATTTTGTTACGTTAAACGTAAAAATGTCTCGTATTTCAAGGTCAGTTTTTTTTCTTTTACCATCATTGAAATCATTCGCGCACACGTTATCCCTTGTTATTTGATAACATTATGAATGATAATGCCTAAATCTGACCATAGACCTCACCATTGTTACAAAAATTATGAGATACAAGAATAGAGCGCCCAATTGGAAAATTATTTTAATTGCTAAAAACTACGTAAATTGAAATCATATAATTCAATATGCAACGTTGATTGATATGAAACCACTTTTTATTCATAATGACACCAAGCGAAACTGCTCACTAGAAATTCTAGGTAGAGAAATCCAATAATACCGAACCGGGTTTCAACCTAAGATCTCTCGATCGACAGTCGCACTCGCAACCACTCAACCAATGAAACTGTGAAATTAATTATTGGTTCCATATAAGTTCTTGTTTTTATGCATAGGCACTAAATTCTACTTCAAAACGAGGTATAGATTCTTCGATAATCTGCACTGAGCATCGGTCAGTTGCGTATGTCAAAAACGTGTTTCGGAGTGATGCATAATAATATATGCTAGCAAACTTGTGAGCAGGATGTATACAATGAAGTGATCAAAAAATCAAAGGTAATGCGTAATTGGGTCTCATACCGATCGCCGCTCATCAGGAAAAATAAAAGCTATTAAAAGTAAATATCTAATTAAATGTTGGGTGGCCTTTGGGTGCAGTCATTCCAAATAATAATAACGCATTGTAAATAACAACGCATCTATTTTACAAAATATTGCGTAAAATTTTGTATTAACTTTCGCACACAATTAATGCAGGTACGTACTGATCGCATTAACCATAGGTACAAATATACAATAATGTAATAAGACAATTTTCCAGGTAATTATCGATGAATACGCAAAAACCTATTCAGAACTTTGTGTTTCAACAGTTATTAGCACTCTTAAATTTATTATTGGATACAAACCATTTATACGTTTCAGTTCGTTATATTTTAACTGCTACTTAATATAACTGTTAAAACTTTTTGTGAAAAAGAGTTATATTACCTCTCAATAGGAACTGGCATTTTGTTTTGCAATAAAACAATTTAAATGCGTAATGTAATATTCTATACATATTATATTCACAACCCCGCGTAATGATAGCTCCAAGAAAAGGCAGGTGCGGTGATAGTCGCAAACAATATTTTGTACTATATAAATAATACTTTTAAGTTATTTATCAATCAGTAATACATAATTTGACAATAATACCAGCACTCCTACAATATAGTTCACTTACATTTCTGAATTTATAATTCCAAACCCGATCCCACAATTCGGCAGCAACAGTCCGACAGTGTTTGGTTTTTGTAGTCTTTCGGAGCTGGGCTAGTGTATTGTCGATAATGGACTGTCCCCCAGCAGCTCAACCCGCAACAGTCAGCAAAGCACGCACTCACGACAATCGGAAGGTTGGCGATTCTAGGGTCTGTATGTATCGACCGGCATTTGAGTTATATTACAAAAACGTTATGCTTTATAGAGGTCAGCGGCAATCCGTCGCGGAACTGCGGCGCGACTGACTACGGAGAATGAGTCAGGCAGAAGGCGATTCCTTGTGCGAATATCTAGCGGGGGGTGGGTGATGCGGGGGACGAGGTGCGTTGCCATGGTGCGAGATCAGGCCACGTGCGCGCGGCCAATGGCGGCGCACCGCAGCTCGCAGCACGCCTCATACTCGTGTAGCGATCGCGCGCGGCTGCGGCCTGAACTCCGCCACCGTTCGCTCGGGGTTGAACTTCCCTGCGTCCCTTGTCGCAACCTTATTATGTACGCCTAGCTGCGGTAACGAATAAAGCTAATATTGTAACATATAATTAATCGCTTCTTTTGGAGATATGACAATCTATTTACGCCTGATTTACAATGTGAGGTAAAAAACATCTTTCGATGAACATACATACGATGCCACTACAGATATGAAAGACAATTCAATTATGTATATTTGTGGATGACGTATATCAAGAAAATGACACTCTTCTTTTTCTATTATATTCTACGGCAATGAACTGATGACGTGCTTTATAGACAATTGTAAAATGTAAACAAACAGGTACTTAAGTAAGCATTTTTGGTTTGTTATTCTCTTTGCATGACTATGAAAGCACATACCTAGCTATTTTGTAGACTTCATGATAATAATAAATTTAGTTTTTGTTTTACATTTTTTATTTCTGGACGCGTATATTTATTGCCAGCTTAGTACCGAATGATCCCTTATGGCTACCAAAAAATACATATGTAATTTAGATTATAAATATGTACATATTTACTTGCAACAATTTAAACAGTTTATATTTTTTGTCTATGTACATATTTAGAGTAAGCCGAACTTTTTAGACTTACATCGCATGTATAAATCGCATAGACTTACATCGCATCGACTTCAAAAAAGGAGTATGTACTCAATGTCTTTATTTTTTTTTAATTCAATTCACCTTTCTTAACCTCTAGGGGTTTAAAAAATATATTTTTTTATTATTATAATTGTTACATGATCATGCCAGGTCTCACTTACGGAGCGACCTGCTTCACATATGCACGCCGGCTTCGGAATTTTCTGACTCCCCGTTAGCCATTGTCTAACTAACTTATTCGATCAAGATAATTAAGTCTCAATAGTTTTGTCATTGTTTCACCTGTCAATTTTCTAAATCTCCGAACCATGAGTTCACGTTCTTTTACATTTTTACGCCAGTCCTTTTTTTTCACACGAAGTATTTAACTTACAGCTGTATTATGAAATAACAAATAATATTTAAGTTATACAAGTATATTTGTCTTGACTGGGAATCGAACCCACGACCCCTCGCTCAAGAGTCAGGTTTACAATCGCCTAGGCAACAGGCCAGTCGATTAATAGATATGTTTTAATTTTAACACAACAACCTCACGCCTGTATTGCCCCAAAGGGGTAGACAAAGGAGTATAATATAGGTACTGATACAATTCACCAGTTACGTCTCACGCCCCGAGGAATAGAAGTTAAGAATATATTGATAAATCGGACATTAATTTTGATTCCGTGATACTACTGGGAATTGCAAATTGGTACAATCCAATACTGCTCTGCTCGACGGGGGACAAACCCAAAACCTGTCGAATAGCTGTCGCGCTTGCAACCACTATACAAACGAGGTTGTCGCGGCAAATATGTTCTCTAAGGCGTGTGAAGTCTGTCAATCCGTACTGGGCCAGGGTGGCAGAAAAAATATTATTTATATTATTGTATTTATTGTTATTATTCATATATTGTTATATAAATAAATGAATAAAAAAATTCGTGCCCACATCCCATCACAAAGCCTGCGATCTCCTTCTGGTCAAGCAAGAGAAAATTCTATCTGATCTGATATTATATTTAATCAAGCAAGAGAAAATTGATACAAAATTCACACGTTTTGGTTCTCAATCCTCAGAGATTCAGATAAAAAGTATTGATAAATCCAATGTATTATCCATCGTGGATGTAAGAGATTATGATAGCACTTGCAAGATGGAGTGTCATCAGTGATGCGTACATAGCATATTTTATATCTCAGAACACTCAACAAATATGGTATGGCGAACTATAAAGAAAATATTTTTTTAAAATAAGGTAAAGAACTGGTAGAAAAAACCACGTTGAATAATATAATGGTTTTATAACGTAACATCACGCCTGTAATCCTCAAAGAGGTAGGCAGTGGAATGTAGAACACTCCCACGTTTCACCAATTACGTTATACGTCCCACTATGGAATAATCGGTGAGCCTATTGCCATATACCGGGCACATATCCAGACTCCGAGCCACTACTAGAAAATCTAAATTAGAAAGTTTAGTAGTGCCCGACCCGGGAATCGAACCCAGGACCTCCTGTTCGGCAGTCGCACTTGCAACCAACACGACCAAAGAGGCAGTACTTAAGTTACTATTTATATTTATAGCATTTGATTTCTTACAAAAATAGTAGTTTACTAGCACAAAATATTGTGTTCAATATAAATTCGATGGATTTAAAATTATTTTGAAACCTAATATTATAACCGTATTCACGTTCTTGGCGAGAACAACGAACAAAGCAAACATTTTTATAATTATTCGCTGTACAATTACAGCAATTACAATTCGAATAATTTTTCAATAACAATAATTTACGATTCATATTACAATAATCCTTCTAAATACAGATGACATAAAAAATCAAGAAAAATAAATATTGGCTAATTACGAGTATATGAGTGTAAAGCGTAATTTCACGAATGTCCATCGTAGATATTTAAATTAAATATGGGTATTAATTATTACGATACATACCGCAAGCTGCGTAAAGTATACACGCTAATAAACACCGAATTCTTTGGTTTTCCCAAAATAACTTTGTATTAAATAGAATTAGTTGCTATGTATTAAATAGAAATTAATACAATAAAATTAATAACAGTTCCTTGCAAGCATATAAATTATAATTTAGAGACACTTTCGTTCTAATCAAAAAAGTTGAAGTTATTAAGGAAAAAGTGTGCTTATTATTTCTCTTCCAAGTTTCATTCGCTAGTCTTATTAAAAATTGTTCAAAGCTCCGCAGTTTATTTCTTTATTCATCAGACACGACGGTATAAGCGACGTTCCAACTTGCAACCATTAATACAGAAGTTTTCTTCACTATCAACTTAATGAATTTACTTAGCAATCTCCTTTGTTTTCAGGAGTCTTTTCACGGTACATGATTTTAAGCATTGCGACGCGACACGACGGCAATATTTTGCAAACATGGTGTCTCTGACAAACATATAGCAAACTATATCAGAACATTATAATGAGCTTTATCGTCCTCAGCTTGCCGCATCCCGCTTTTGCATGCAGCTCTTATTAGACCAACATTCCACCTAGTCAGAGAGCGTTCTGTACCACGTTTGCCGAGCTGAAGTTTTCACTTCAAGTATGAGTAATACGTAATTTTGAGTCACTCTAGATGGAGACCGTAGCGGCTAGACTTGAAGCGTGTTGCCACGATCGTCATGAGCCTAATGTAATGACTGTATTTATATTACAATCTAGTTAATAATACAATCCAGGTATTACTGTAGGACTGTATTAATAATACAATCGTAGCAATAATGCCAGAAAAAGATTCCCTTTTACAGTTTGACTATGTGTTTGACTATAACTGCAACACCAACTCGTAGTAGTGCGATGCGTCTTGTATAATGAAAACCCACCTTAACAGCAACGTTCAGAGAAGCTAATGATTTTGGCCAACACTATACATTTTATATATAATTTTAAAGTGTTATGAAAAACTAAATATAATATTATTTACTAAATATTACTAATTGTTCCTTTTGTTTTGTCCCTAATATACATATAGGTTTTGTAGAAAAAATGGTCAGAGACGCTTTATAGCTATACACCAGCAAAACGGTTTCAAACAAAGCGTTAATTAGTTTTTCTTACTTGACAAGTAAAATCTGTTTATTTATCGTACTGTATTAAATCGTCTATCAATTAAGAAGTACTTCATTCCACAAAACATTATTTTTACTTTGTAACATTTAATGTACTTTTACTGTGTATTTTTCGTTCATCAGTGAAAATTGACCACGAGTATCTTACATTTTGCAATACGCAATATATGTATATCAGAAGAAAATTACATGATAATACATTCTTTTGATAAATTTTTCATCTATATACAATGCAATTTCAATAATAAGGAAACGCGTGTTTATTTTTCCTCACAAGATAAGTTACTCGGCAACAAATCAAGCTATTAATCATTCGAGACCGCGCTAGGCTTCGATTCGAATCCATTTTCTTAATCATCTATACATAAATAACAGGGTCGCATTGTCTCTGATTACAGCTTAAAATAACATGTTCATTTACGACCGAAAATATATTCATTCGAATTTTATTCAACGTGCCTTGAGGTGATATACGTATTAATTTAAACAACGTCGGTATTAAAAATCGCGGAGCATATTACGTAGGTACTAAATGATAACGATCTGTAAATGTAAACGGTGGTTTTATGAAACGAATATATCATAAAGCGTCTGAATTATGAGTTCCACTAACTAGACGTAGCTGCCGAGGTTATGGATGAACGTAAGCATGTGTGAATGCATGTGTGTGCATTAGTCTATATGCATATATGTATTCGTTATGTACATATGTTTTACAAATACACATACCTATACAAAAAGATTACATAAACTAAGAAAAATATATTATACATATGTATATTGTAGTATGTATTGAGTGAGTAGACGCCATAATTTTTTTAAAATATGGAATGTCACCCATCGATAAAATAATAATTCGAAATTTGAATTACAACAATAACTAGTAAGATTTAAAATAGGAATTTATAAGCCGTACCACAGGTTAATAGTGTCACGGGTTTATTTATAATATATGAAGTTGTCACATGAATATATTGAAGCGCACAAGAAAAACGTCTAAATAACGCTTTTTAAATAAACACCCGATGTACCTTGTCATATATTCTTTACTAGGCTTCATAATAAAGTTAACTTTGTGATAAAATTAATTCTAACAGCAGTATTTTTAACTAATAGTAGATAATTCAGTATTCTTAAATTTCGTTTCTTATGATTTCATTTATTTTTCTAACATCAGTATCATATTTTGATACTGAGTACGGCACGAATGAAAGGTATGATATGTGATGTTACGCAAACGTAATATCACGCCTGTAATCCCCAAAGAGGTAGGCAGAGGAATGCAGAACACTCCCACGTTTCACCAGTTACGTTTACATCCCACTATGGAATAGGTAGTAAGCCTATTGCCACACACCGGGCACATATCCAGACGCCGAGCTACTATTAGAAAATCTAAATTAGAAAAATTTTGTAGTGCCCGACCCGGATTCGAAGCCAGGACCTCCCGATCGGCAGTCGCACTTACAACCTACACGACCAACGAGGCAGTCAATGATATGTGATGTTTTATTTACAATAAAGAAGTATACTTTACTATTGCGATTAAAAAAACACTCACGAAGCAAACATTGCATTTAGAAGATAATATATGTAATTACTTGAAGAAATGAGCCAAGGAGTATAGTCAGAGCACAAAAGCTGAGCAAACATACACACAGTACGCATTATTAATATTCATAGCAAGCCATTTGTTAATACACACATGGCTGACAGCTCAATTTCATTTGCAAGATAGTATTGTAGTCTAGGAGGTTGCAACTATTGTCGTGACTATAGGTACACAACGAAACTTCTTTTCGTTAGCTAATTTAATTTTCTCGTAAGTTCTCTCGTTTCTTTTTTATTACATATAGATTTTTGTGCATTTCTTATATATAATTATATACGACCAAGACAATACACTAGCTTAAATTTGCGTTTTAACTTGGATAAAATTTCAACAGAAAATTGTGCAAAACGATGCATGCAATCAATATTAAATTTATTTATCGAATTAACGATTTTTTTTTTAATTTCAGCCCGATCAGTTGTCCTACCTAAGGTGCTTCTTCATTAACTCACGCCGATCGCAGCGAAATCGCGAGAAACGCTTATACATAGATTAAACCCATATATATACATAAATATCCACGATAAGTTTAACAATACATAGTATTACATTACAGGATAGCCCAAGAAATTTTGTGCGATGTAATAGGTCTTTTAGGTATCATAAGTGTGGGTTTATGATGCAGTCCCCTAGACTACAAAACGCTCACAGATTCCCAAAGCGGCCGGTCCCGTCCAATTTGAACAGAAATATTCATGCGTTAAGAAAAGCAATATTGTTTATGGGTATTCTATATGTTAAGAATCTATTTCGGTTAATTAGTTATTGCCGGCTTCCCCCTGCCACGACCTCTCCATTTTCTCTTCCTTTTGCAACGTTTAATCAAGCGCGAAAAACATTTTATACAGTCTTCTTAAGTTGACGCTAATGCCAACACAATTTATCAATTGTTAGACAATTTTTCTTCAATAGAATTATATTTATCAGAGATTAATTTTACCATACACTTTTCGAAACGTATTATTTATATCAAGAACATTATAATACAAATACGTTTAGAGTGTAGGTAAAAATCTGTAAATCGTTCCTTTGGGTTTTATACGGAACACACCGGATACCAAGTCCTACTTTTCAATGCGACAAAAAATATTAATAAGAATCGGAGACTTGCTTCCGAAATTGTTTTCGGAGTATACATAAGTTGTTTAAGGTTTCATCTTTTACATTTGACCGTATTTTGCTGCACGTGTAGAACTGACTTAACAAAGTTGTCAGTTATTTCCAGATAATTCCCTCTGTTTCCTCCACATTCAAAAAGAGTCATTTCTCGTTTTATTACTAAATTAAGTAATACCGTCGGCTGTTAAGAAGTTGTAGATACGTACTTCTATTTGGAGATCGCCCTATTATCGTAAATTTGTGGAAAAAATAAAATCCGCAAATTTTGCGCATTTATAATCCCGATAATTACAAGCGGGATCCCGCATTAGCGAGATTGCGGATCCGCGGTATTACATTCCCTAGTCCTAACCATATCCAAGCTCAGGTTCACAGTTCACCATCCAGTGAAATCAGTACGTTAATGAAACATTTTTCCCGACCAATACCGTGGACCGAACAGTAAGTCATGAACACGTGGCGTCTTACGAATCACTGTCAATTAAGACGTTACAAAGGGAATCTCATCAAAAGCGAAATTATCGGAAAGCTTCCCTCCGAATGCTGCGGCGTAGCGGTCACGTGGTGACTTTTTAATTGCTTTTTCGGACGCAACAAACGCCCAAAACGCCACGCGGCCAGCGGGTGGTCACCGGCTTCTTTAGAACCTCTTATAATTATAATTATTCCATTAACTTCTACCTACCACTGCAATTATTCGTAAAATATTTTCTCATTTCGACTGCGGGCAATTTCGTTCGTTATTTCCATACCTCCGTATAACGATGTTTTAAATGTGCTCGCATTGTATTATTATAAATATCGCTAATAAAATTAGACGCAGATGTTTCGATGAGAAATATAGGATAGACAGTTTAAAATAATTAAATTGTTCACATGACTCCAATGAAGGAATTATTACTAAAATATTTCTATATTTGTATACTTGTGTGTACCTGTACAATATTGTATACTAGATTCCACATAGGTACGTGGTTCATCATTCAAAGCAACATACAACACATATCATAGGCCTGTTTTAACCCACAGCTGGACATACACTTCCCCTTGGGGGGTTTTCGCACAGAATCTCCAAGCTGGACATGAAGGTTGGGAATCTAAACTGAACGCAGGATAACATATTTATATCCGCCAGGCACACAGCCGAAAAATAACGTACACAACCATTTAATTGACTTTGTCTAAACTGCAAAAAAAATTACACGAAAATTTGAAAAATGAAACCGCTAATTAATTAATAATATTTGTACAAATGTTACTGTCATTTACTCTTAATTTCGTTAACGATAACATTGAACAGAATATTAAGACTACAAGCATCACAATAAATTAAAGCTTATTTCAAATTTCAACTCGTGTAGTGAAGGGATTCCAGATAAAACTTGTGTGACAAATGAAACTGTAGAGGCCAGAAACCACAAAGAGTTACAATCATAGCAGAGGTTGTAGATTCTGTGCAGGGGAAAAAAATAACACATTTTGAGATGCGCTGTAAGCTACCAGATTTTTCGACGAAATAATTAATTTATAAGAAATCCTTTTTGTATCACCTTGTGTGCCGGCGGAACCTGGAATGTCGAACTAGGTTTATATTCAAACTTGAAGCTAGAAAAGAACGTAAGTTCTGTTGCTTAGTAGCAGAATAGTCTTGCTGCTCAGTTGAATCGTGCTGCGTTTGAATCCCGAGCGTCTAGTGCCTTCCCTTATAATTAAGCGTCTATTAAACGAAAAATCAGGCCTGTAATCCCCGAAGAGGTACCCAGAGGAGTGTAGTACACTCCCACGTTTCACCAGTTACGTTTACGATACACTATGGAATAGATGTTGAGCCTATTACCATATACCGGACCGGGCACATATGTAGACTCTGAGCCACTACTATAAATTCTAAATTAGAAAAATCCAATATAGCCCCATCCGGGATTTGAACCCAGGACCTCAAATTCGGCTTTCGCGCTTGCAACCGTTGACTTATGTAGACTTCGAGTTTTTTTTAAAAGAATAGATTTCATTCGTAATATACGACTAATTGTCAGCATTGTTTTATTTTCCGTCAGTATCAATCTACAACTGCCTTATTTTTAACACTTTCTTTTCAGTTCAGTAGAATAAGGTTATTGAAAAATCACATTAAAATACAGTCCGTTTAATATCATTTTCCTGTATCTGTCACCTGAACCAAAGGTATATCAAATATTATAAGTCGATCATAATATTAATTCGAAAAACAATTACACTTTTACCAATCCATTAATATTAAAAGTATTTATCATTAATTAATATACCTAACGTGTAATTTATTGGCATATTAGTATCCCTGCAGAGTGTACACGGACTTCAGATTGCTATCTTCAGATCATTAACTTAAAAAACATCGAGATTGTAAAAAACAAATGATGCAAAATCAACTTAATTTTTCAACGATCCCAAAGAACAAAGAGAAATTCGTAACGATCGCCATATGACGTCTGTTCGCCCTTACCCGCCCTTACAAGATTTATATCTGCCGCTCCTCTACTATGTAATATACATTGCTTGTTTTCTGCAACGAAATCTTGATGTTTTTTCATATCGCTAAGCTAACCGGGTAATGGTTATGCATGCGAAGATATATGAGACTCTTAGTATTCACATAACAGAGAGTCTGCAACATTAAAAAATTTATTATTTTTGTGGCTCCCTGCCGCGAGCGCCCAGAGGTTCTTAACATTTTTTTTTTGTAAAAGTAACTTGACATTTTATTTTTTAAACCTAATTTTCACTACAATTTAAAGTATTAATTATTTTCTTTTAGCTATTTTTAAGTATTGATTCTGTGACCCTGTAGGCATAGCCCCTCAGGGGAGGCCTACACCCAGCAGTGGACTACACTAGGCTGGTGATGATAATTATGATAATATTACAAATTAATTATATTTCAGCAATATGTGTAATTTTGTATACGCGTTAAATTACTACTAAATATGTCGAACCAAATATGAAAAAGACGAAAGTATTATGCAACGTGAACATTATTATAACTTTAGCCCTTAAATTTCTAGGCTTCTGATCCCCTGGACAATAATAGCCCGATGTTTAAGCTTGTAACCACACAAAAACAATGTTTGCGGCGAGCATCGATTTTTTCTTAAAACCCAAAATCCCCAAAATACCGAAAATCCGCACTCGAAACCAGGTAGCGATTGAAGTATAAATTTGTTTGTGTTTCCGAAAAAAAAATCCCGCACAATAGACAATGCTTACCTGACACCGCTTATAACGATGTAGAAGAATTATGAGAACATCCGTATGTTGTTTTAGTGTATATAAAAATGAGAAAAATACAGCCAAGAACGAATACACTTGAGAGTAGAGATTCCGTAACATTACATATGAATTAACGTAACATCACACCTGTAATCTCCGAAGAGGTAGGCCGAGGAGTGTAGTAAACACCCACGTTTCAACAGTTACGTTTACGTCCCACTATGGAATAGGTGGTGAGCCTATTGCCATACACCGGGCCCTTATCCAGTCACTACTAGGAAATCTAATTTAGAAAAATATAGTAGTGCCTGACCCGGGAACTTAACCCAGGGGCTTC
>DWDV01002169.1:0-11964 GCA_018245615.1 Mimoniades ocyalus
AGCAGCGCTTAACACTGCTGTTATAAGGCAGAAATAGGTGTGGCGGTGGTGCCGCCGGAGTCGAACCACAGAGGGTTACCACCTTAGCTAGTAAAAAAACTATTTAATATAGGTAACCTTTAAAAAATTTATTCTCAACATCGTAAATATTAATATTCATACTAAAATTTAAAAACAGAGTTATTACGTAAATTATTTATTCCGTTCTCACAATTATCTATTAAGTTCATAATTCACAGTTCAACCTGAAAGAAAACAAGATGGACAAATTAAAAAATATTTCTACTACCGAGAAAGTAAGAGTCGTTGCTTCTGACATAAATTAAAACAAACTGAAACACGATCCCATTTAACTAATGGAACAAAATACAATATGATAATTTTATAGATAGATATAGAATAATCATCAGTAGCGAATTGTTCACTTGTAAATTATATGCAATAGGCACTCATTAACCCCGTCAATAGGAGGTACGAGGATTCGAAGTAAATTATTTTTTTATTATTTTGAAGTCCTATTTTGACCAGTGTTATAGTGAACGATACACCGCAAATGCAATACAAACTTGTGTATAGGTACTATTGGAATATAAATCCCTTAGACAACAGAGGTAGATAATGTAACAATTGACTTGGTAACTATGTATTAATATCAAATGCAATGTGTTCTAACGCTGACCCATTAGGGGAACTGGGTGCCGGTGGAGTGCGTTTTCAATGTCACGAATTGAGGGTTGACCATACATTATGTACTTATAGAATACATATGTAGACAAAATAGCACATAGTACTATTTCTATGAGCGCACCCCACCGATTGTAATCTGGGTGAGGGGCGAGCGGTTGTACGAGCGGACCAATCGCTGTGCTCTCGTGACCAGAAAAGGGGGAGGAGTTTCGCACCCCTAGTTTTCTAGGGGTTAGTGTGCTTCCGCGGCCAACCTAGTTTGCCGTAAGTCTCCCCGCGCACCGCAAAGCCCCCGCATCTACTAATTTAGGGTTGATCAATCGGCTCCGCCGGCGGCAGTTACGAAACTGACACTAGACAAATTTCAGGCGAAGCGCAGTTCGTTGCCAACTGCGTCCAAGCCTCGGCCTTGGTTGTACAAGTCTACGTGTCTAGTTTTAGCAATAACATCTAATCAATAAAGTAAAACCTTTTAACCTTACGTATAGCAAAACCGTTCCCTAAACAAAAGTATCCTCGAAGAAGACAAGACGCGTAACTAATCAGGGAAACTGTCGTAGCGCGCGCTTATTTAATGTTTTTGTAGCGTTACAACAGATGGCGTCTACGTCGCGGTTCGCATGGAATTCATTCTCAAAAGGTCTTCAATCTATTCGTAGCTACTTTTAGAATTTATTCGTGTAAACCTAGACGTCCTTGCAAGATTTTTTGTCATCCACAACCAGTCCAACCACTCGTTGCACACATAAAAAATGTTACACCTACTTTATATTTAAATTACTGAGAAGTATTTTGGATCTTATTATAATTAACACATGAATACTTAACGTACAATAGGGGTTCAATAAAATATGTTTTAACGATAATTATGAGCAAAGTAATAATTTGTAGCGAGTGCAAAGATGAGAGTGATTCAATTGAGTATCGTTTTATAAATTATAAGTCAGGCAGCAGAAGGTAATAACAGTAGCTGCCAAATTAATATTTTATTTTCGCCTGAAATATTTCGTCCTTGTTTTCGACGGTGTTAAACACCTTACCATTTCATAGGCAGCTTTATCATTTTCATGTATTTTCAGTCACTTTATTGATAATGCTATATTATTTTATTGGTGAATTTTAAAGTATTGATACGTTTCAAACAAAATCTTTGCAATTTATTGTAAGCATCGTGTATAGTTCATTTGTTATTTGAAATGTACACTGATCGTGAAAATCGTGATCTACAGTTATTGGATAAACTTTTGATATAGGTACTAGTATTAATTTGAAAAGATTAGCAGTAGAAAAATAATGGATTTACACCGCAATTAAGTAACTAATTTTATTGCGTGTAAAAGAGTTTAGAAGTTAATTAACCTGATGTCTCAAATTATGAAACCTCAGGCAAGCTATATAAGAATACCCTCTTTCAAAGTAAAAATATATTTTTCTACCGCCCATCATTGCACTATTATCTTTGCAATCTCATACTTTAATTACTACTGGAAGTATTTAGAAACTACATTAATTTAAATAATATTTAAATAATTCCTAAAACAGTGTACATAAATAAACTTTATTCCGAGCTAATATCTGCCTCATTGTACTCGAGTACCTCAGTAGCCGTGACTAAGTTACCCACAGCGAAGCGAAGAATAAGCCAAGAGGCCGTCCTACATATGGGCGCAAGCTAGCTCGAGGTGGCGCACTCCAAGTAAGCTAATTTCCGGATCCCACTTTAGATACACCGTGGTGAACTAAATATAATTTTGATAGTACCGGTATATTCCTACACGTAGGTATAACAGGGCAGAGGCACTTGTCACACGACTTACAACTTCAATACTGAATTCCCATTTACTAGGCAAGAGTGTTACATACTCGTAGTGGACTATTACGTATCCCTCTTACGATCAGACGAGATTATAGTCAAACGTCAAACTAAAGCTATGTCAACATAGACCTCAGTGATTGAATCACATGTCAGACTGATTTAACGTCCTTCAACAATTCTGCATTAATTTGCTGCTTATACACATGTGTAATATGTACAATCTAAATTATTACACTCGTGTTAAATTATAATGATATACATCTACGCATAATTAAGGCCTGTCTATATTTGTATTTCATGCAAATTCAACAGTTAATAAGTTCCGTTAAGAATTTCGTGTTAGAAATATATATACCTACACGTATAAATGAAGGAAAGAAATAAAATGCTTCAATAAGATTATACTTTCATTTAAAAAAAAAACTGTTACATTATGGCTGTAATCCCCGAAGAGGTAGTCAGAGGAATGTATAACACTCCCACGTTTCACCGGTTACATTGACTTCTCACTATGGAACAGGTAGTGAATCTGTTGCCACGGAGCTCTACAGAGCGTTTTAATCCACACGGGAGAACTTATTCGTTGGACATACTCGTAAAATCTTGTACGCCTGTAGTGTTCGCGAAATAAAACAATAATTTTTTGTCGTTTTTAGACTAAGTTAAACAATCGACTGTCCCGATTTGTTGTTGTTGACTGAACACGGCATATTCGCCATCGGTTCGTCAACGAACTTGGAGTGAAATGATCTCATAGATTGTTTATTTTTATTTGGCGAACACATTCCTGTGTGGCGAGCTCGCCCCTTTTATCTTAATAACGATTACATGTATAAAATTTGCTACCGGATGTTAAATATATCTCAGTATTAAAACGAAACGCGTTTTAAAGCGACATTAGTGATCACCTTAAGATAAAAAATAGTAGATGCTTTAAACGATGTTTTACAAGGGTACATGCGTGTTTTCACAGCTTTTTATCATATGATAAGGCAAAAAAGAGGATTTCCACCAACTACGACCCTAACTACGGTCTGGACTGCCTAGTTGGTTGTGTTGATTCCAACGCTAGTACCGATCGCGAGGTCCAGATTTCAAATTTTGGGTCTGGCGCTATTGGATTTTTCTTGCATAGATTTTCTAGTAGTGGTCTAGATAATTATGTGCCCGGTGTAAATCAATAGACTCACCACCTATTACATAGAGGAACGTAAGTGGTAAAATGTACTACACTCCTCTACCAACCTCTTCGGGGATTACAGGCGTAATGTTAAGTACGGTCCTGACCAACATTTTTGGATCGGCTAATTTCATTAAATTCGTCATAAGTGTTCGTTTATTAAAATAACTCTTGACCTGACTTTGATCGCCTCGGTCGACCTCTATGAATATCAACAATGTTATAAATCTGTTTCTTTATTTAATTGTCATTCACGCTTCGATCATTTCTGTTATGTTTTATTTAAATTGGTTATAATAGCATGTTATGGTAAAATTTCAATTAGGTATCTACAATATTCGCAATGAAATTGAAGCAACCACAAATTGGGAGATCATACTGGGGTGCTAATTTTCACACGCGCACACTTTTGTCCCTTTTAAGTCATGAAATAAATACATAATCACAAGGCATATTACCCTATCAGGGAATGCTGCTAAATGGAGCGACCATCTACGCAAGGAGGGTACAAAACTAGAACTGGATGAGAAATTCCGAAAACAGAGTTCGGTGATGCACTCTAAAGGCCTATTTCCAATAAATAACGGACTGATGTTAGCTAATAGTTTTGTTGTTGATAAAGATACATCTTACATACTCGTACGTAAGTAATCGTATGATTGTCATTTAGTGTCATTTTGATCAGAAAGTATATCTTCACCAATAAATGGATTTACCTTACGTCGATAACAGAAGAGACCATTCATTACAGTTACCCTTATTATCAAAAATGTTTGATCAGTCTTAACTATAGCAGACTCCTCAGAGTCTGTCCGTTGATGCGCTTTGAACTCAAGAATTATGCAAAGGATTTTGGCACGATGTTCGTCAAAAATTAATTTGATTTCCCAGAAACGCTCAATTATAGAAATTGATGTAAATTGTAAATAAACTTGCCGCTTTATGGCGACGAGCAGAAATAAAGTCGTCTGCTAAAACCGTTAAAACTATGTAAATATAAGATACTATTTGTTGGGATTGTCTAATTTAATAGTTCTCAGATAAACGTCGCGACAGCATTATGTCTATCTTGCATTTTATATTTCATAGCTGCCATTGACTGGTTATTGTGAAAATAAATTGAGGCAATGACGCCTTTATTACTTTATTTTCATTCTTCTTCTTAGCGTCTTGATGGACTTTGCTAGGCGGTTGTAATGAAAGGATTAGTCAATAAGCGTAGATAGCTACTCTATTGGCCAGTGTACCGGACATACACTAGCTTTGTTCCATTGCTCAGAAAAGCAAAATTGACAGTCATAACTATAATAACTCTTAGGTAAATGTTATAACATTTATAACATCGAATATATCCGATGAACGCCTTCAGCGATACAATGTTAATGGAATCGGTGCAAATGCTGAGGGAGACTACACCAGTCTCGCGTATATTAACTAAATATTGTAGATACTGGCCGATGGGGGAGACAGAACACTTACTGTCTGTCTGTTATAAAGGAAATATTTGTTTCTCGACGCTCTCAACCTTCTAACTAAAGGATTGCTGTGACTATATACTATAATTAAGGTCTTCAAAGAATCATAAAAAAATATATAACTATTTTCTTCCGTGTAGGTACGTGTTAATTCATATATATTCCGAATAAAAGAAAAATTAAATAAATAATAATTGGAAATGTACAAGAAAGTTGTAAAAATGTCAACAACCCAGCCATAAACAGAATATTTCGTATTCGCCCATTAAAAGTGATTAGTAACGTGTTTCGTTTTATTCCATTGACGACCCGATACGCACACCCCGTTATCACGAGGATACAAATCTAAATGTATTTTGTACGTTTATGAATCTTTGTGTATTTTAAATATGTATGTCGACGACCCACAAACTTGAACTTTGGGATTTTTTCCTGGGTTATATAATCGAAGGTGAAGGCCTGCAGTACAACACAACATTTACCCTAAAGAAAAATAACGTCTGTAACCGTAAGAAGGTTACAGATTGCATGTGGTCTGTGATGCAAAGCAATGTTACCTCAGTCATCAAGTAGTCCGCAACTCAGGATTGATAGCTAGTATTTTTCAATAATGTTCACAGCTTCGACCAGCTAATTAAGTTGTCCAGTCAAAATATATGCCGTGGATTGGCTGCAAAGCGATAAATTCACCTCAAGTATGCTCAACGTCATCCTGGCGAAAGACACGTGCCCAACCCTCAAACGCAACAAGGGTTGCCACTAATTTCCTTTCTTGCTATTATTGTGAATGCACCTAAAATGTATCTCAAACAGGTGATCAATATATAAATCATAGTATTCATACTTTTTGTTCTGTTAGGTACATCTTACGTATTCTTGGAACACGCTCTATTAGGCCTACGCCAGTTTTTTGCACGGCTACAAAAACAACTTAACGTGCGATTTCGTGACACGACGTTTATGCACCAAAATTAACACGTGGCGAATTCCTCGGTAACAAGGATCATTTTAAATGTAACTGTTTTCGCCTTGTGATTAACGAGTGTGAAACTAGCGTTATCTGCAAAAAAAATAAGTTATAAAGAAAGATATCACAAATATCTATGCATTATAGCCAAGTATGCCAAATACATTCTTCTGGTTTTGCAAATATCCATAGACGACAGTGACAACTTACCGTCAAATGGCCCGTTTGTCTGTTTTCAGGCTGAATATAATCAGAAACGATCGACGCTCAGTCGTCTAGGCAGTTTTCCACCAAGTATGTAAAGGTTACATTGGTATTAGCGAGTTCAGGTTTATTTATTTATTCTTTATTGTAAAAGTATTACAAAGAGCGGACCTAATGCCTATTGGCATTTTCTACAAGTCAACCCACGTGATGACGAAATGTTGGGGTAGGAATCTGATTAAATTAATTTTTTACAACAAAGTGGGTCAAAATATAATGTTATATATTATAGGACATAGTTAAATGAATACATAAATGTATATACATACATATAATTGGACGGTTTATGTTGACGCTGTGCCATAATTTCATTTTAGAACTTTGTACAGCCAATGGTAGATTATATTATGTATTGGATATGCAATTGATCATTATTTAAACCATTATGTGGGTATATAATCATTTGGCATCCCCAACAACGGATAGTGTGACGTCCGAGCAAGCAGCTGAACGGCCCCCTACATAATTTAATGATTAAGTGTAATATTGTAATTTAATCATCATCATAAAGTGCAAAATGATTATATATAAAATTGTGTATATTAGGCGTGACATTTTAGTGTGAATAGAATTAAGAAAAAAATTTTAATGAACAAAAAACATAAATGTCTATGGTATTTTCAATGCAAAAATCCTGTATTCTAAAACGGTAGCTAATACAAAACCCTCAGACGCAGGTACTGATCGCAACATTTATAAGACACTGCAACGCCTGGTGCGGTCTGCAATTGATTCGATGCCTGTAATTGGCAAATATTTCACAGCACAGTCCCGATACTTCGAGATATACAAGCATTTGATTTCGGTTGGGCGCGCTCGGAACCACACGTCCGTCTAGTTGCGATAAGAACTGTGGCCAGTAATAGAAGATTAATTAGCGATAAGCAAAAACAACAGAAAGGAAAATTATTGAGAATGTTCTGAAGGAATAATGGCAACACAATGGTGACAGAAAAGTTGAAAAACCATACATAGCACATTACAAGCCACATTAATTTAATGAGGAATAGCTACTCGTAGTTGCCACAAGAAAATATTGTTCCAACATTAGTAATAAGCCACGCACGTAGCGAGCAAGTCCATATACGGAAGTTATGTGCTGGAGCCCCTTAAATAATTATATTCCTAAGATAATTTCGTTTTTAAATATCACAGAGGTGGCGCCTCGGAATACTGACAAGAAGTTTGTGATGTGTATGCAAACCCTTGCTTCGTCACGGCTTTCGAACACGAGGCTCGCAAACGTGACTTGAAACCAAATAATTAATATTATGTACTATTATAATTTGTCACACACTACAAATATATATGTTGTTGAATTAAACGTATAAAAAGGAAAATAGTAAACTATTAACCGAAGCGGGACAACAATTTGTCTGCAATAAAAACTCAATGTTTTATCATTGAGCAATTTTTATTGTCTACAAAGTCTTAGATGTAAAAGTTTACATGACATTTCGATTAAGATTTGCTCCGATTAATAATTGTCTTCTGATAAAATTGTGACGTAAGTGCAGCAAGCAGTAATTGATGGACTCACGAAGATTTCTATATCTCACTTTATATTGAGAGGTTTGATTAAAAATCAATCTCGAATAATTTGAAATGTTTCAATAACAATCCCATTATACTTAACACATAGCACAAGTAAAGTCAACGAATGTGAAAGTAGTTTAGATTAAATTATTGTAAGTACGATTGCGGAAATTAAATTAATTAAATTAACATGAAATTATACAATGCGTTCTTGAACAATTTTAGAACTTGGGGAACAATGAATGTTGTGAAAGTTTATGTAGATGATAAGCAATCCAATAACGAATAATATTCTAGGATACTGATCCGTTTCCAGCTTCAGCGAATGTACGCGGAGGATGTTTAATACTATTATTACAGTCTCAATATCGGCATCGGGAGATAGTGAGATCGTGACGCGGCGTCTGCGACGCGCCTTATCGCCGCATCGGGTTCGTGGCCGTCGTAAATAATGTGCAACTTTTCCCGCCACGCCCCCACCGCACTAGAACAAAAACACTATGCAGTTGCACACCGATCCGCGATTTGACACGCATCAGGCGATCGATTATGACCAGCAGACCAAGCGTAACATTCATTGTTGCCAATTTTTATTGACTAGTCGAAAACAGATACAATCACAAAATAAACAGACATTACTTATCATGCCGCGCGCATCATACTTTTTTTGGACTACTTTTACTGTTTTAGAAACTGATTCAGAAAGCGAACTACGTTTTCCGCGGAACAGCGCTCGCTGATCAATACTTTCTCAATAGATTGGAAAAATTTTAAAGGCGCCTAACCGTTTATACCTAACCGTATAAACCGCGCAAGTATGCAAATGGTGAATGTCTTTTTATTGGTGAAAGTCAGAACAATATTTAAAAATTGTGTGTAGCTAATTATAGTAGCTGTAAGAGTGTTAAGTGTCAGAAAGAATGTTAAAGCAACAGATTCGAAAAATGCATAATTAGTAGCCTCAGGCCTGGTCTAACTTGTTAGGAATATTTTCAACGCCTTCTCACATCTAATTATCTTATTACCGCAATTAAAACACTCAATGTGACATGGAAGTGTTACAATCTCATCGTGTTAAGACAGTTAAGCCATAGCAATATTTGTTATAATAAATTCGTGCGCTTTAGTACGCCGCTTAGTTTATATAATATGCAGATAACAGTGAGATGGATACTAGAATTTTTATAACACACTTAACTGTATCATAGGTTAGCATATTGCAGAACAGGTTCCACTGCGACTCATGAGAGAGAACTGCACAGATAAGAACTTTCTAATGTCTGGTCAATATATTTCATTATTATTTATGTTAAGCAAATTTGCCAACAATTTTTAAATTGAATGAAAAAAAGACGACAATACATCAAAGAAAACACACTTTTTCAATGTATTCAATGACAGTAGACGATGAAAAAACCATCTCAAAATAAACCAAATACGAAATGCATTCAGATGAATGTCTATTTCAGTCAAGCTATTTAGATGGAATGGCATGTTACTGATGTCATTCTACCCAATACAATAAAGACTTTTGAACACAAATATACTAATAAACCATTAGTATGAATCATTACATTCGTATAATTTATTAATAGAATTTTTATTGAACGGTATTATCAATGAATTGTCAAGGTTTGTAACATTAGTATATTTACAAATTTCGAGATTGTGCTTTTGTATATCATCTAGTATAATGTACAATCTAATAGCTTGCTGTGAAATCCAATTCATATCCGTCATTTTGCGACGTATTGTGACGCCGACATCATGATGTTCTGTTTAATATTTGTAGCTTTGCTTACCGTGGTCTTGTTTTCATCTCCATAGATGCTGTGTGCCGTGTGCCAGACTGTGCGGCGGTTAGGCCGCAGCTACACTATCGTGGTCGTGGCAAGGCGTTGTTTTTGACTGAATACAGTGCACGCGCGCTTCTTGCCGCGTGTCGGGCCACTAAACCCACACAGGCGCTCCTCTCGCTACGTTTAATCCAGCAAACACCAGCAACAAACAACATCTTATCAGTTATTCAATTTTAAACGCAACAAGCAATGTGAATCTGTTTAATCTTAGGTATATTATATTATCACGTTTGTATTATCCCAAATTTTATAAATTGTTAGCTTAATAATTAGTTACTTAAGTGAATTTTAAAAATCACTGCTACCAGTATTTACAGCAGTACAAAGGGTTATAATAAAAATCATTTACATTCATGAACTTATACTATTACTTCATTTTGTCACGTTGCCGCGCCGTGTCATTACTACGAATCCGTCGCAGCCAGCGCGACTGCGTAACACTAGATCGAAACGTGAAGCGACTCGCTTGATAAGCTTATAAAACGACACTTACAGGTGTTACAACGTTCATTCAGACATTTACATATCAGAACTTATACTCGTATTTATAGTGAAGAACGATTTACACACTAAAGGTAACTGGAAACGTTATACGAGATGTTACGTTGTTTTCAGAAAACATATAACTACTAATGTAATTCGACGATATTTAATTTTTTATTATGGTAATCTGATTATCATGTGAATGATTTAAAATGTTGAGAAATATTTATTTTTGGTCTGTCGCCTCCTGTTGATGGTAATATCTTCAGATAAAGTTATTACGGAAAGTAGAACGGAAATAGTTATCTTAGTTCTAAATTTTTCCTTCGCCCCGAGAAGAAGCTAAGTCTATTATGGATTATGCGATCGAACTAAAGGTCCCTGTTGTTCAAAATAATCACTAATATTACTAAGTAATCAATGATATTAGGTACTGGTTCTTTAAACCTTACATTTATTATACTTAATTTAATTACGTGGTATTATACAAAAAAGTGAGGTTTTTTCTTTTGACAAGGTACAATCTAGCAACGAAACCACAATATTAATTCAAAACAACATTTTAAATCTACGCCAGTAATCACGTGGCATTTCAAAGCCCACAATATCGGTGATGACGGTTTAAAGTTTGTTTTAAGACAACTACCAGTAAGGCTACAGCTCTAGATAATATGAAATTTGGGTTGAAATAATCACTTACTAGTTACATTGCTAATCCTATAACATAACACTTTGCTAGCATTTGTTTCCGGACGTATATGACCTTGGACTCTTAAAAAAGAGTGCGTTCATCATATATCGAATATGCACTTCCATCAGGCGGGTTCACAGTCAAACGCTCGCCTAGGATGTAAAAAAAATTAAAATGAAAAAGTTGGTCGTGTCAAAGTATGTAGTGGCCCGACGCTCGCCTCCCAACACTAGCCACGAGGCTCGGCGTGGCCCGCCGCTTAACGTGCTTATGTTTACACGGAGTCCCACAACTAGCCGCCGGCGATCAACGAATTTCTAGCGGATATTAAATCCACCCACCGACCGTGTTATTACAGGAAAGCTCTAATGAAATATCAACTGCATCTGACCTGACTCGTTCAGTGTTTACTTGCAGATATTTGTAATAGTTAGCTTACTATTGTCATTGTGTAGATAAGCCAGGCTTAGGACGGGATAGACACGAAGTACAGAGTACCGAATATTCCTGTTCTTAGAAATTGCCTACCCAGACAAACCTGATATTACGAACCTAGTGACTGATTACATAAATGTATTTAAAATACATGCATTCTTGGCTATTCTAGCAGCATAATAAAAACAGACTAGTTCGTAATTATCACAATGTAATATTCTACATTAGACTTGAAATAGTTAACAAAACGTAGATAATTTTAAACTTTAAATATTTTTAAACAATCCAATTGTAAATACAGTTTTCATGTAATTACTGTCTTTACTTTATTACTTTCTTGAATTATATTTTAAATTCATTAGGTAGGCAAGGATGCATGTCTAAACGATGTCTTTCAAATTGTAGACTTCCCGATTTTCTGCAAATGAGCATATTAAAATTAATAAGATAAATTAATATTATATAAAAAAAAAGAAAAAAAATAACTCACGCCGGTAATCCCCGAAGAGATAGGCAGAGGAATCTAGAACACTCCCACGTTTCACCAGTTACTTTTAAGTCCCACGATGGA
>DWDV01002170.1:0-11964 GCA_018245615.1 Mimoniades ocyalus
GTGCCAAATATCTCTATTCTTACAAACCTGTCGTGCTTCGTCCACATTCATCACTCTCTTCATACATGCACGCCGGTATCATTACTATAAACGGATTTCTCAAAACAACGTAAATAAACAAATCCAAAACGACGTACTCATGCTTTTGATGTTATAACACACCATCACTTATCGACATTTGAGCACTGTCATTTAATATCTCCGCATCTGTTTTTACTTTGATTTTTCTCACTTTTATTTCATGTATACTTTGTTCTTTAACGGTCGCTTTGTTTTCAGCATCCGTGAAACCGAGTGGCTTTTATTAAAGACTTAGTTCGTTTACAGACTGTGTTCAGTAATATAAGAAAGACAATACTGTGATAGTGAAAGGAACTGACTGCGACGTTGTGCCCTTAGCTGTGCCAAATATTTTACCGGACATTCGTTAAACTGTGGCCGTATAAATTTTAACTCTATGTGTACGCTGTTAAAGTTTAATTTGAATAGACGTTGTTGAGGTGGACTGGCATTAATGGCTACGGATGGGCACCAACTTATCTAAATTGAACAAGACCAGGGTCTCCGGTGTCAATCATGTTAGTATTATGAACATTTATACGTATTTCTTGTTGGTGTTGCTTATTTGATGTGCTTTTGTGTTTTATTTTCGCTTCGTTTTAGTATCAAAATTGTACATGTATAATTACAGCTTATTAAATTTTAGTGCCGTTAGTGTCTTATTAAGAGCTTATGATGTTTGTCAGTGGTACTGCGTTGTGACCTATTAAAATTATAATATATTTTTGTGAAAATATTTGCATGCGTACCGTACATATTCAAATCCACTATTACATAATCGACGCTTGCTTTGTTCGATTAATACAATCTCAGTAAATATCGTGTGAAAATGTATATTGTTGCAATAAGTTGTACCTCACGTACAATTAATAAGTTGGGAGATATAAATTCCAGCTTTATTACGCGCATTCCCGCCGCTCATACATGCGCCGTTAAAAAAAGCGTTATTGTGCCGCGAAGCAGCCTGTAAATCAAAGCTATTTGTCGAGAAAAATATTTTTTCCTTCGTTCTGCTTACAGTGATATATCATTAATGCCGCGGTCGTTGTTGTGACATTGTCTTGGGTGGTATCTTTGCGTGGAATACCCAACACATAAGTAGATATATTTTGCTAAGTACCTATAAATAAAAGTTACATTTTTTGGCTGCAAATTACGTTCAACTAGGCTCGTAGTCGGTCAAAATGTGAAGCATCACAAGTTTGTCCTTATTATTGGGGTGGTGTGGATAATAATCGACCACGCTGTTCCATTGCTAAATAGTAGTTACTTCTAAGCACGCAACCTGTCTATCGGATGTATTTAAGTTTCAGATACGAAATTTTGCAAATGTTTTAAAAGATGACTAGATGACGCTGGATGACGTAAACCAAGCACAGGGTCCTCATTATGGAAAGCTACGATGTTGATTGATGATAATTCATTAAGACAATCGGGATCACTTCCATAACGTGCCCACCATAACGTATAATATTTATGTGTAACGTTTTATGTAAATATTTTACGTATAACGTATTATGTAACTTATAACGTGTTATGTAAATATTTTAATTTTGCTTGTGTTTATTGTTTTCATTGTAGTGCGAACGTGTGAGTGACTTGTCCTGTGAATTTTCAAATTCTTTCCTCTTGCATGTAAGGAATATGATATTATTGTAATTGAATTTGTATTTTTCCTTAAATAATAAACACATTTTCTTGCCAGTGTCGTAGAAGTACTTTCATAATTTATAATTGGAATTGTTCTGACGTTAAATGCGCCTCCAGTCTGTTAATTATTAATTATCTGCTGTTCATTTACATTACCTATTTACTGATTTAATTACACATATATTCGTTTATGTTGTTATTCAATTGATTGTTTAACTCTATATCGTACAAAAATAACTTTTTAATAGATAAATCTGACAGTTATAACAGAGCACAAGGGTAGTTTTGTTCCCTGGCAGCTAGTTCAGAAGTGGAACAAGTGGAAAACTTTTATGTAAAGCCGCAGTGAAACGCAATCTCTCCGTTCGTAAAATTTCACAAACTTAGTTACTCCTTACGTAAGACTCTTGGCAGGAAAATGAAACTGCCTAATGCTACTTTCAACATATCATATTATATGTTTATTACAATTCTTTTGTCGTTTCTTATATACACTTCAAAACATACAATTTTTGTTTTCTGTCTCTATGGCAACAATTTTAAAAATTTCATATCGGATAGTTCCGGAAACATTTTCTATAATTTTTAAGGTCTAATGGTATAATGTTTATTTTTTTTTACATAATCGTTACTCTTATTTGAATACCTAAATAAATGGAAGTGATTTTTATAGTTGTAATACTTATAATATAATATTTGTGTCAGAACTTCTGACAAAAGTTAGAAAACTTTCAAACAATGTCCGTCTACCATAACCTTCAATGAGACAGGTACTATACTGTCTAGTGACAAAAAAAATTCGGCACACAAGCATATATGCTTATCTTACAATACACTCTCTTCCAATCGATTGCGAATATATTTCGCCGAAGCAAAGGAAAGCAAATTAAGCAAAAAATTGTTTAAAAAATCATCTTATATATTAACCAAAAACAGAAATCGTACAACGCTAGAAATAATGTGCATATGCTATACGAGTAAATATGTAAATGTATGTACATACATAATATGACCTTTATGGGAGTACGTTTCTAAAAGACGTTTTAGCTCCACACAGGAGACTCCATGAAGTTAATGATGTAATGGATCATTAATCTCAAGCCATCAAGGTCTAAAGCGGTGGAAACATAAAACAACATTAGAACAATTTTGAACCAAAAGATTATCCACAAAGGATGCGAGCACAAAATAGCTATTTTGTAAAGGATATAATGCGTGTGTTAATAACGTAATTATCGTAGAAGCTTTTGTGTAGGTTATGGAAGAATTATAACGGCTCTTGAAACGAGGATGTCAAAACATTAGCGTATCACCAAAGCCAATTTTATCCCCCGGGCCATTACAAGGCGCCATAACTCAGTTAGCTCCCGGCTCTGGCAAAAGCGTTGTTATAATTTCTATGCTTTTATTCATTCAGTTTAATAATAATATCATCTATTTTAACTCATAAAATAATGGCTCATTTGAATTATCCAGAATCGAGTGTTGTTTAGAAGCGTCAGTTTTATTATAGAATTTCCTTTCATCATATTAATAGAGTTAGAATTTATTATGAAAATTACCTTGTTTTACATATAAAATTAATTAATTAATTCTATATGTATTAATTATTCTACTTTCTATTAATTCATCAAAATCTATTAGCAAAGATTTACGACTGGGATCAAAAGGTATTTCCTCTTGAAAAGCACTGGTATCACTTAGAAAGTTATTTACATTAAAGTGTCGAAAATTACGGCTGCTGTATCCAAGCACTAACAAGATTATCACCCTTACGCAAAAACCTATCATGTTCCTCAATCCAATCGTTTGTCATGGCATCGCGCTGCCACTCAGCGAAATTGACGTCAACACGTGTCCATTGATCACCTTCAATTTTATCTATTATATCACGTCTATCATATCAATGATCTCAGATGATCAATCTTACGTTTCCGTACACGCAAGTCGCGTGTCAACTGACTGACAATTATGAGAGTATCATTTAGTTATCAGTATGCTTAAATTACATATAAATGTTTTTACCAACCTACTTTGTTTTGTAAAATTATGGTACGAAAATAGTCCTTCAGTTAATAAGCCCGCACTTGGTCTTGCGTTTTGAAAAATGCGCATTTAGTTGTAGATATGTGAAGGAATGTTAATAAACAAATTTCATAACGAGATTTTGTAATAGAAGAACATTTGGTAGAAGGTCTGACCACAAATAATTTATCTAAATAAAATGTTTTCAATTCTTTCGAACAGAAAAACAACATTAGTTCGACTGCTCATGTATCAGCAAATAACCGAAACGCTTAGACGGTCAAAGAAAATGTTTTTCATTCGATCAAACAGTGTTACAACATAAACAAGATAAAAACCATGGCGCCGGGACGTCGACCAATCAGATCGAAGGAACGGCCGCGACTACTTCCGGAATGAGCGCGGCAAAATTCAATATCCGTTCGAATACGAGATATTCGATTACACGATTACTCGCGCCGGGAGTCGTCCCATCTCCACTGGACTCGATTTAAAAAGTTTCATTCGATTTCGTTAGCGTATTTGGCGTATATACGTCTGCCCTTCTTTATGATCACTGCGGCTTAGGAGCTCCTATTGCTGTGGAAGAAATAGAACAGTTATTTTGTGACTCAATACATGTTGAATTGGATTATAAATATTTGTTTGCTTTTCTGATACTATTTTTTTTGTATAAATGGCTGTAAAATTGAATCAATGGTGAGCTTGAGCGACGCATTGACAATTCCTCTGGTATAGCATTTTTTCATAAACGACGGTGATCATTTACCATCAGGTTACCCGTCTGCATGCAAGGTTAAATTAATAAAAGATAAAGGTGTCAATAAAATATTTTTTATTCACACAATTAATATGAAAGATGTAAGTCCATATAGAGCATAAGAGAAAATACCACATTAAATACCACATTCGGAGCCATACACGCACATCAAAACACACCCCTTAATATTTAATTCCAAACTCAACGTAATTGACAGCCCTACACAGTCACGCGTAGCGCACGTCGCATCTAATTGGTAATAGTAAACGAAAAGCGGCGAGATCAAAGTATTCGAATTCCAATAAAACGTCACGAAATATCAGGGATGTCACTAGCAGATTAGTCGTGTCAAACGCATTTAATTGCATTAGCGCCATTGATTTCTATGTCGATTGACTTTATATCGTACCGACGCCAAAGTAATTTATTAGTTCATTGCATTTTACCCATAATAGGCTCAATTATCGCGTGAACTGCATATTTTATGTCGGTTGCAGTTCGAATAACTGCATAGAACTGTTAGAATATAACACCGCTTAAGATAGTGTGTTAATGGTAGACTTTATTGTAATATTTTAATACATGGTTTCACCATTATGTAATAAAAAATGGCTCTATTTATAACTCGAACAATTACAGATAATCTTTTCATCCCTTAATTGATTATTTCAGTTGTGGATAATGAAAAAAGTACTTGGAACCATATTCTAAGTGATCTGTGTTGTTTCTTAAAGTTGTTTATACAAAATAACAAGACAGTAATACCGCATTAATTTCATTCTTACTGCCAACAATTTCAACTTCATGTATATAAATGCGTATAGCCGTTACGTAAGTGTAGTCAGTAAGTATAAAAATTTTATAGCACGTGCATTATTCTGCGACCCTCGATCGAATTCGTCGTATTTACCCGCCGACCGCTGCCCGTTCCATGCATCATGTATAAGTCGAATGAATTGCATTTGTGCAAATAGAAAGGGTGCATTCCCGTCTCAAATATTGATTTATTGTGTTAGATTTATAACTCGCCGCCTGCGTGACTTCATGCTGGCTGGTGAGTTGATAAGTCAGCGAAACAAAATGGCGATGGTTTAATAAAAGTTGATTGTTGCGCGCTACGCCGTTTCCATGGTAACCTAAATATGTAATTGCAATGTTACATCCATTATTACATTCTTTTGTAGTGGATCGAATGAGTGTATTAGAGGTTGATATAGGGAAATATTTTAATCAGTCTGTGTCCTTTCTAAGACTTTACAAACAAACTCTGCACCAAATTTTCCGACCAGATGATGATCATTTTTATGGTGATGATCGCTGTTGTAAACAGTTGTAACAAGAAACATTTTAACTGGTGTATTGAAATTTTGATGCGTTTAACTTGTATCAAGTAAATTTATATTAAACAGTATTATTATTATACATACTTGGTTTCTTTGAAAACAAAAATCCATATTCGAAAATGTTAAACATATGTATGAAAGAGTACGGTATTTTTTTTCGCTTAAACAAATGTTTGAATGACAAGATATGTACATAGTTCCGCAAGTATAAAATGTTAAATAGTATGACGACTATTATCAATATCTACACGTATACTATTAGATCTGGTAAATATACTCCTGTTCAATATTGCATAGATTCAGTTGCCATATAGATACTCCGTCATGGTAATCGAATGAAACGTCACAAATCGTCGCCACGGCCCCTTAGGCCCCTCAGAGTGTCGCGCCATAACAATACACTTTCGTACTAATAGTATTAGGAAAACTGGCAAAAAAACAGAGTCGACGCCATACCACTGTCCGGTGAGGTGCGTTTTTTATTTAATTCTGCAAATCCACTCTTGTTTTTGTGGGGGGCCGGTGATGTTTGTAGCAAGTTATAAGCGAGTAGCGACTTAATGCGCGCAACTGCTGTACAGGTTGAGACATTAAAAATATTGATTGGCTTATTTTTTATTATTTATATTTAAATATTAAAAAAATTACATGTATTAAATTTCCACAGATTTTTATGAGATTTAGTGAGTAGTACTTTAGCTTAAGCAATATCAACGAGCATGCGAATATAATCTTGGTACAAAGCGGCGCATGAAGTGGGTAATAGCGAGACGAGAGCCAAGACGCTGCGAGAGGGCGGGGACGCGTTGTTCACAAATGTAATTTAAAATTGTCAACCATCAACTGTAAAACTTTAGTCTGACAATGAGTTAAAAGCAGATCAGAACTAACAGTAAGTTTTATTCATTGCTTTTCTTTCTTTTGCTGCATCAGATTGAGGGAACGTTTGTCAAATGTAGTGAGCAAACGTTGGGAAGGTTACGATTTGTTTTCTGGTTGCAGATCTGAATAAAAAAATATTGTCTGTTTCGAATTTACTGGTTTATATGTTTGTCGTAACTCGTGAAACGTGGGAGTGTATTACACTCCTCTGTCCACCTCTTCGGGGATTACAGGCGTGATGTTACGTTGAGTATGTGTGTCTCCAAGTATTGTCATTTCTTTTTTTGTTGAGAGGTTGTCATGCTTATGTAGGTAATTATATTAAGTTTCCGCATTTGTGTACAATTATTTTTTTACTAATTAGGTCTCGATACGTTTCTGCACTTGGACCGAAGAATTACTCTAAGATTATGGAAATCGATACTTGACAACTGTCGGTGTAAAATGTTTACGTGCAAATTATTAAATTATTTCGTTGGGCTACCAGTCGGTTGTTTTTCCTTCGTCAGATCGAAAATTGCACTCCGATGTTCAATTAATTGTGAACACTTCATCCGCTTTTGTTTCCCACTTCATTTGTTTTTGCAGTTATTTATTTTGGCCGGTGTGCCTGTGTTACAAAGGTTTTATCAAAATCGTTCAATGTTGCAATCGGACTATTTGGATATTTTTCTTGTGGTATTTAGTTTTCACTATGAATTTTTGGTTTTTGGTTACTACATATATTAGCTATACTATAGTGGTCCTACACATTACATTATGGAAGTTTTAAAATTAAAGTCAAATATATTAACATTAACGTCTTTGGAAATGTAGTCCATAATATTTTTTAAAATATTTGATATAAATTTAAATATATTGAAGTGAATAATATCCACTCCAATAAGATGCTGCCTATATAACTATACGAAGTTAAGATACCTTTGTCAGCCGTTCACATTAAAATTGTAAGAAAATTTCGCATTTAATGTGACAAACTTGCACAGTTAGAATAAATAATATTAAACAAAGAGAATGTCGGACGTGCCCAAGTTAGTGAATTGTCTTCACTCCCAATTGTCTTGTCTCCATCTGGGCCGTCGTCTGTTTCGACGTAAATATTAAAACTTGTAACGCTTCGTGAGTCTCTCGTATCTCTTGAATGCTAATTAATGTCCCTTTATTGTAGCAGTTCATTATTTTATTTTTGAATTTACTGGTACTCAAATCTATCGTTGAAATATTGTTAATTATATAAATAACGAAACTAATGCAATTGGGTCGTAATACATTTGTAACAAGTTACATTTGTTTTTCATCGTTTTTCTGTTTTAAGTGTTCAGATAGGCACTTTGTAAATTAAATTAACGCATAAGTAACATAAACAGATTGCCTTAAGTTAAATAGCTCTTGCAGGTCGTATGTAAATTTGTATTTAATTTTAATGCATGTCTAATTTTTACCGCAGGTACCAACTTGGCAGACGGAATTTATAAGTAAAATATGCATGTATTTTGTGAATAAACACGATGACTATACAGTACCTCTCAAGTTTATGTGGTGTTTACTGTGAATATCCGTATTTTCAAATCAGTATATGGACTACCTTTTTTCAATATGTCCATTTAGTTACTCATAAGCACTTTCTTATTTATAATTCAAGCATTGTCACCATAAGACATTTCGCTTTGTTGACTATGCTCAATGGCTGGTATGTGACACTTATTTTTAATAACTTAAAGTCTATAATGGAATAAATCAAACGCCTTCGCAAGATGCTATTACAGTATCACGTTGCAAAATATTCCCTACGATTCGTATGCAAACATCTATCTTTCTGTGGATACATTAAATAGATATATTGTCGACAGCTTTATGGCCTTCCAGTATTGCAGATCAGTGCTCAACTCTACTACAGCTGGATTTATTTCCATTTGCATGATATGTAAGATGAGGAAAAAAAGGGTTGATATTTTTTGGGATGAATGGGGAGGCTATATTTCGAGATGTTTTCTTACGTAGGTACGTTTATTTTATTTTCACTCTTATTACTGTATATTTAACCAATAATGTCGTACGTCAGGTTTTCGTGATAGTATTTATATTTAGCCAGGTGGTACCACTAAAAATATCTGAAATAGACTGCTTTTTATTTTGTCTTTTATATTGTGTAGTGTACCATTATCTGCTGACGCTACATAATCAGAAGTTTGCGCCCGACTTAAGCCGAAACAAGGGAAGTTTAGTAATAGACGTGACCCTTAAAAGTTTAAACAACTTTCATTCTTACGCTTTACAAAATAAGGTTCTCGTCGAGTGTTTTCGTGGATTAAGCGACTATAGTGGCATAAGCACGGTCGGTTGGCTGTTTTTAACGAGACCGCTGATCAGAAAGACATCGCGTCTGTTTGGTTACGCTAATTGATACTTTGGTTGGTTGGTCCTAGTAAACAGTTGTTAACAACAGTAATTTATTCTTTTTATATTGCAGTTAATATCACATATAATTATAATATTCTTAAATATATCTTTGTACCGAGACCAAAATCATTCTTGCTTCAATGACAAGGGTCATTTTATTTATAAAAGGCGTGTATTGTGCTTTCAAGTAACATTTCAAGCTATAGCTTGAAACCCTATAGGACCCAAACGAATTCCGTGCGTAGTAAAAATCCCAATGATTGCCTCGTTGGTCGTGTTGGTTGCAAGTGCGATTGCCGAACGGGAGGTACTGGGTTCGATTCCCGGGTCGGGCACTACTAAATTTTCTAATTTAGATTATCTAATAGTGGCTCGGAGTCTGGATATGTGTCCGGTATATGGCAATAGGCTCACCACCTATTCCATCGTGGGACGTAAACGTAACTGGTGAAAAGTGGGAGTGTTCTACATTCTTCTCTTCTCTTCGGGGTTCGAGTGTTCTCTTCGGGGATTACAGGAGTGATGTTACTTTCTTTTTTTTTCTTGAATGAATGTTAAAATGCGAATGAATATTTCAAATATGAGAAATTGTTATGCATTTAACAATAATTACTAACCCTTACACCGTTCCACTTATTTGTATACACAATCTAAAATTAACTTTAAAGCTCATAATTTGCATTGTCCAGCTGTGAGCTGTAAGCTTATAAGTGAACCAAGGGCGTGTAGATATTTTTCACAGAAATAATTATTACGAAGAACAATATGTCATATTTTCATGATTTTATTTCCCACCGAAAATTGAATTTTTAAAGCCATTACTTGAACCTTGGACCAATCATACTCGTAATTGTAATATTTAATTGATATCATTTCGATCACGTATTTTTTTCCTTGGAACTGATTAATTATAATCAAGAATTTAAAAATAACACGCATAAAAAATCAGTTCTCAGAATACCTATCACGATAAAAATGTAAAACACTTGTCCATGTGTATGCACATTGGTGTTATATATTTTTATTATGATGTACCTACCTACTAATTGCCTTGTTTTCTCATCCCACTACTGCCCAGTGGTTCTTGAGAATAAAATCGCCAATTACCGTAGCCTACCACGCTTTCCTAATGTTGGTTATCAGAATTACATACAGACAGTCAGAATTGCATACAGACAGTCAGAATTACATACAGACAGTCAGAATTACATACAGACAGTCAGAATTACATACAGACAGTCAGAATTACATACGGACAGTCATAAATAGGTAACGTTACGTAAGTTAACAGGTCAAACTATATTAATAATATTATTATTTACAAACAAGTAACTTAAATAAATAAAAATGAGTCAGATTCACAGCCTCGAACTAAGATTCCCTTTAAGGTAGACTCTATAAATACTCAGGTAATTAATTACTATACTTCGTAGTCCGGGAAACGATTCCCCTTTAGCATCTGACCTGTCTGATTAAAATAGTTGAGTCTTGATCTCCTTCAACACCTGCATGTGTATTCTCATGTATCAAAGTGTATTTACCTCATGTATATTTGAAACACTTAAAAGCCACAAAAGAAATACGCAAAAAAGAATTCTACAGACGTCAGACGGTATTACTGTCAGTTATAATTATTTAAAGAAATGTCATAACGCATTGAAATGTGGGTTACTGGGAAATGCAATTAAATTATTTTTGTCACGAAGCTGGTTTCATTATTGAATGGTTACGAAACCAGGTGTGTGCGTGCTCCATTTTTGTATCGATACTTTCATCGATATCGATAGAAAAGAATATTTTATTTACGATTTAAAGTTAATTGATACAGTAGCTTCTAGCTATGCCTGGAAATATTAACTGTTGTTCTGATATTGGGATTATAAATGTATCGACACGCCTGTAATCCCCAAAGAGGTAGACTGACTCCCGCGTCAAACAACAACAACCACTCCCACGTTTCACCAGGTACTTTTACGCCCCACTATGGGATAAATGGTGACCTTAATGCGATACACCATATATTCAGACCCCGAGCTACTCGTACTACTAGAAAAATGAAGTTAAAAAAATCATATAGTGAAATTCAATTCCGACCCGAGATTTGAACCCAGGACCTGTCAATAGCCAGTCCGCTTGCAGTCACACGACCAACAACGAAATATATATTGAGGGATATATTTATTTAAAATATTATAATTATAATGTTCAAGGTCTTGCGGTAGTTATGATAGATATATAAATGAGGATACAACACAAATTCTGCAATATAAATTCTACAATTTATGGATGCAATACAAAAGACATTGATTCTCTTACGTATCTTAATGTTTTTGTACTGCAGATAAAACAGTCTGAATGTATACTAAAAATCCATAGACATCATGAGTCATAGACAAAGAAATAAATAGACATATTGGCTACCAGTGCTCCAAACGCGTCTGCGGCATAATGACAATGGAATTCTCATGTCATATGTTATGCTTTTTATTAAAAAGACATTTTGATTTTTTAAAACCATTAGAAGATACGTTGATAATAAATCATGTTACATCTGTCGCGCCCGCGAGCTAGCATGTGTTATTTTAAAAAATCGCCTTTGTGCTTTAAATCTATTCGAAACCGATATTTTTGGATTTTTTTCTTGTCACTCTTGAATGATTCATCAGTTGCATGTTATATTAAAAAAGTAATTAATTATTTTTCATCTACGTTTAATAACACGGTATATTATCATAAGTGAATAAATGTTTACCGAAAAGTAAAGTAACATCACGCCTGTAATCGCCGCAGAGATAGGCAGAGGAATGTAGAACACTCCCACGTTTCACCAGTTACTTTTAAGTC
>DWDV01002171.1:0-11964 GCA_018245615.1 Mimoniades ocyalus
TACAGTCCGAGATACGTGCCAAGTATTTGAACTCCAGGCCGTAATTAGGGACCGCAGATATCCACACCACTAGGCTATGATATTAAAACAATACTTAACCAACGCGCAACGCACCGTTATCAGGCGCATACAATAGCACCGCCAGACCGAATCTTAATATCACAACCATATCACTCAAAAGATGACGTAATATTTTCATTCAGTTCTCTTAGTTAAAACTTTGCTGATATTCTTGCACTTATTTCTAATTAACAGTTAAACAAATCTATATTGTTTTATTGTTTGAATAAAAATTAAACAAACTATATGAAAACACTTGCACAAAGTCACAGTACGAGCATGCACGTTGCCTTGAAAAAGTGCACTTGGCCACTGACAGGAAGATCGAAAGCCATCACAACAATGGTATTGAAGAAGAAAACATCGTTAGCCCGCGACGCGACCGAGAGAAATTAGCTGCTATTTGGGTAATGAGCGCGCACACCAGATAACAAGTAGGTAGGGTGGGACGTAAACAAATAACAGCTCGAACTGTACACAATAACACGGAGGACAATTTAATTGTGTATTTTCAGATAAATTAATATATTAATTATTAATATTAATATATATGCTCTGACTTTGAGAATAACAAGAGGATATAATCGGACGCAAAATGGTTGAAATTATAACAGTAGAATAAATTCGGCGTTGTTAGAATCGCTGGTCAGATCGAATAGTCAAAAACTTTAATATGCCAATGGCCATGGCAGTGCACCTCGCCGAGAATCGCTCGTCCTGGAGAGTGTCACTGGCTGGGGTCTTAAGCGGGGTCGTGACCCTCAGAAATGAGGAACCGACTTAAGAGAGAGAGAGATAACAGTAGAACAGAACGAGAATATCTTTTGTAAATATTTATATTGGAAATACATCAATTATATGCAAGAAATATTTGACAAAATATTATTTATTCACTGATTAAGTTCTGTTACAAACTAAATTTGAATACGTCAATTCTGCTAACTCGCACTTGGCCAACGGAGCAGACTATGGTCTTAACCCTCTCATTCTGAGAGTATACCCATATTCCAACAGTGAAACGATAAAAGGGTCGAAAAAAAAACACCTAAGGAGGTCATAATAATAACTGTATGTGACCACGCAGAGTCATTCCACTCTCTGTATTGTAAGGAACTTGGTTTATTGCCCGTGATGAAGCGAGAAACGGAAGTGAATTTCAAACAAGAATCCAATACATACTGATAGCCGGTGATGTTAAGATGTGACGTTTCATTATTGGACCCCATTCAACACTAGCACCTTGGAAGCTTCGAGAACTTGACGAGTAAGAGAACGCGGTGAGCTACAGCAGCGAAATGACTTGTAATGCTCTCGTTTCTTCTATCTTGTGTCTGATAAGTAATGACGGACAGGTACAATTCAATTGTGTCGATTTAAAAATATATATTTATGATTATACCGTTCTTTATCAGGTCCTCCCTCCACCTTATTTCGTTTTAAATCACGTACACTGATTTTAATGTGAATAACAATAATAATAAAACCTTGAGACAACACAATAACTCATAAGTTGCTCGTGATGACCAAACAACTGATAAAATATATACTTATATATGTAAATATCGAAATACACACATATATATAATTTCATATATAGACGTAGACAGAATACTAACGAAACAATTATTTGTTATGATAAGGAATCGAACCCAGGCAACTCACTTTTACTCATTAACCAATAGACGAAACATTTATATCTGTATTCCACTAAAGTACGTGTTTTATCTCATTGCCCATTTAATATAGGAAAGTATAAAAAAAATACTTTTAAATACTAGGCAATAGCCAAATTGGTTTGAAATTCGAACTCTCACTCCGAGAGCCCGTGTCCAAATCCTAGCGCGCACCTCTTTACAGAATGTGCGTTTTAATATTAAATATCACAAGCTAAACAGTGAAGAAAAACATCGTGCGGAAACCTGCACACCTTGGAGTTCTAAAAAAAAAAAATTGTTTTCTAAGACGTGTTAACTCCGAAAACCCGCACATGACCAGCGTGGCGGACTATGGCCTTAACCCTTACATTCTGAGAGAAGACCATTGTTGCAACAGTGGAACGATAAAAGGGTCGGTATGTATGAATAAGGTCTGTAAGGACGGAGATATTTGGCATTAAAGGTATGTACATGTACGTAAAACACTTGGCTGGTTGCTTGCCATTGTGCCTAATTAAATCAAAAGCGGGTCTTACCAATAATTTCGACCAAATATTTAGTTTCACTAAATTCCACTTCTCAAGTCCTTGTACTACTTAGCCGCGCCTACCATCCTACTTTACCGTGACATTCGAAAGGCCCGGTGATAGCATCGGGCGGCTAATTGCACGCGGAGACCCAAAAGGGGAACAATGGAGGCGTACGCGACATCGGAAAGGATCCACCGTTACGCTAACGCGGTCGAACTCGCCCGCAGCGAACGGGGGTATTGTGTTAAGTGTACTCGTACCTGATGTGAATCGATTACGCACATTCACTCGCAGCGATCTCGGACCGAATATCGATACACGGAAGTCGAAACATAGTGCACACTACAGCCTACTGTCTATAGCGCGCAGCTTACATCCTAGGCTGCGTCTCGCTTTCCATCAGGTGGGATAGCAGTCAAACAAAATTTCAAATTAGAAAAACCCGATGGTACACGACCCAGGGATCGAACCCAAGACCTCTCAATCAGCTGTCGGGCGTACAACCACTTTACCAACTACCCAGTCAAATCTAAATTGCCCGATTAATTGCGAATTTATTCGTGGTCCTTCTTCATGAGCTCCCGTTGGTCGCAGAAACATCAAAAATGCATAATTTAATCATACATAATGAAATATTCATAAAACATTCACTAGTATAAAAGTTCTAAACTATTTTCTGCAGCCAATGTGACGTTGAAACTGTTACAGATGAAACATTTATATTGCAGTCGAAAATATTCAAATAAAAAAAATTTAAAACTCGGCCTCCACGTAAAAGGAAAAAAACGAGATCATCAGATAGTGAGCGGTACGTGCGGTCAACATGGAACATATACATGTATGGCCTGAAAAAATTATCTTGCACTAAAAATAGACAACTAAATTTACTTCATTGTGCTAGAAAGTTACATGCGCGTAAGAAACCGCTTAAGTGAGCATTGTTGCCAATAGACATCTGCAGTTAATAAACAAAGCAGAACGCAAGAAATAAAACTTTTCCTGTCAATTCTTCTTACAATATCTATTGTTAACAAGTTTATTAGTTACTGTTAATCGGTATTAGTACTATGATCATTAGAAAGGAATTCGAATATTAGAGAATCCATGATAATTTACTTCAATTTCAAGATAAGAACATTAGAAAAGAACCGTTTCAAAAGTCCACATTCCTGAACGATATCGTAAGCGAATGACAATAGCTTACAGATTCAAAACCTACCCACTTAATGGCCAAGGTGGATGGCATTAATTACCCGCGCACACTCACACACGCCCACATGCGTATAAATTAGTTTTGCATAATGCGTATAAATTAAAACTTGTATGATGTATGCACGTCAAGATTTAACAATCTAGCAATATTAGAAATTCCTACTTGAAAATATTTGTAATAATTTCTAACAGTATTATTGTAACTGTGCCAACCAACAATTGAGCAGTAGAATGTTGTGTTAACTCGAACCAGAACTTGGTTACACACTTAAGTAGGATTATCGTTTAGAAATCATAATTATTCTAGACAAAAACGGTATAATATTATGTGTTCGTAATGTTTACAGCATAGACAGAGAGCCATAGACAAAAAATATTATAGAGGAGGCAAGACGTGTAAGAATACATATATGTATATTACAATTATAATGTAACCTCTATAATTCTGAAAGGAGACACGTGTGTAGTAGAACAATAAAAGGGTTGATAAAACTAATGATGATGATGATGATGATAAAAAACTTCATCATCATTCTCAGCTTAATGAGGTCCACAGCTGGACATAGGCATCCCCTGAGAGGTTATTATTCCCACGGTTGTGGATCGCAGAGCACAGCTTCTCGCACCGTGTACACTGCTGCCCATAGGCGGCCAGGGCGTTTAACTGTGTGTAAGAATATTTCAACGATTAACATTTACAGGCATTATTTTTTATCGAATGAAGCGAAAATGTCAGAAATAGATTGAACAAAAACTATTTAACTAGTAATCAAACGATGAAAAGGATTATGATAAGGTTATGTAATATATTTGGCCATTCAAAGAGTTTAGTCCTAATACATTGATAATACTCAAACCACGATTCATATTGCTCAATGCATCGCCGTCAAGTTACAAACAGTATAATATTTTTATTCCACTCACAGGTGACACGCATACTTGCGCATGCGCAATGCGCCTGTCGCTGTCGCTAGGTAGACTGTGACTATGCATTAAATCATTTATTACCTATACGCCAAATTTTTCCTTATCTACGATAGCACGGAATGAGACTAAGTCGAAAAACAAAGATACATAGAGCCAAACCTATAGACAATACCTGTATTTTAAACGTCAAGGCACTTTTAAAACCATACTAAACTATAAATAATACTTAGTATGTTAAATGGATTAATTAAATTTAAAGAAAATTAATCTAGATTTACATTTTACCAATAGACACTCATGTCACCTTAACTTACTGCGATATGTTTATTTTACGCTTGAGCTAAATTATGCCATAATATAAATATGCCATTCATTGTTTAAAATTTCACCGTCTACTTGTGTATACTTAGTTACTTAATAAAATATAAAAAGTAAGATAAATTATCAGCAAATGTATCTCAGCAAACTAGTATTTAACTAAGGTTAGGTTAGTAATATAACTAAACTTAGGTTAGTAAATAATATAATAAAAGAAATCTTAAAAAAACGTATTTAAAAAAAATCCCGACACACATTATTGTGGCAGCATTTATTTTATAATTGAGGGTACATAAATCATTAACCAAATACTAACGATAAAAACTTTTCAAATCGCGCCAAGCGCATGACAATTACTACATAGTATAAATGGTACAGATAACAAAACAGGACAGATAGTAAACATAGCGCCAACCGCACAAAGATTATGAGTGGTACAGATGATAAAACACAACAGATAATAAAAAAATTATATCTTAATCTACTCGGCATAAGTTGGTCAGTTTAATCTTTCTGTTTAATTATATACATATATTGCAAAACACTATTCGAACAGTATGTACAATATGTCGCATATGTGGCTTATCAAATCGTTAGCCGTCAATTGTGTAATGCTTTCTTACACAATCGAGCAGATAATGTGGCGCGGAATATTGTTAGCGATTTCTTGTATCTATTTCGACAGCCATGTAAAGTTTACTTCATCGCAGGATCAACAACCGGTAGGAGAGAAAACCCCCACATTGACACAACATATAAAAGGTGTACACATATCTTTACACCAGGTCCCTCACGGGGTAGGCAGAGGGCACCGAGTGGCAAATATCTCCATCCTTATCGACCTGCCGCGCTTGTTCTCCATTCAAAAATCTCTTCATACATGCACGCCGGTTTCAGCAACGTCCCCTATCAGCCAGTATCTGGCCTGTTAGATCACGATAGATGAGTCTTGGCATACCTCGGCACGTGCGTCCGTCAACCTTCGCATTGAATATAAGGAATAATAAACACAAGAAAAAAGGTCGATGTGGGTTTATAACCTCAAAATGAGAGACCTGAATTAAGAGACCATAGTACTGGGGTGGAGGGGAAGAGAGAAAGAGACAAGTATGTTTCCAACACACACTTGTATATCTTAACGCAATTCATATAGGTATCATAGGCACACAGACATGTAATAATGCACTTAGTTTTATTTTTAAAACCAGCTTTTCGAGTAAGAATTAAGGGATTAAACAATAATACAATCACTTCTAATAATATCTAGGGGGCAATCCACACACAGCCATCCAACGCAAAACTAAAAAGAGCCAACGAATTTTTGAACACACTCGTGTACAAGCGCTCTTGTTCATCAATCAAGCATTAGTGAAAATCGACCCTGCAATCTCCTAACTGACTTAGCGAACGGATTTCTTCACAAAGCAAAGGGACCAATAAACGCAATACCTGCTTAACACGAATAGGAAAACTAAATCCAGCCAGCAGTAGCAGTCAGTGGCCACAGGAGTCGTTTACCTGGTGCTCCGGCGCCCGTGGGAAGCGCCGCGGTCCGTGACGACTCTCCACCCTCGACTTGTTACCGCACACAACGCTCTACAAACAAACCCTACACTGCGTGTACACTGTGAATATAATCGTATGTATTTATTTATAAACTACTTCCTACTCGGCTTTTACTATGTAAATATTTAAATTTTAAATACGTTAAGACTATAATGTAGTGGCAGAAAACTATTACGTCAAAAGTGTTTGAAATCGGCGTGAAGAAGTGCGTACGGTCTGTAAGAATAGAAATATTTGGCGTTCGATGTTCTCTACCTACACAGTAACGAACCTAGCGTGACGATGTAATGAATAATAATAAGCACGGTCAATGTCAAAAATAATCGATTGGTACAACGAAGCAAAGGGAGATACATACAATGACATAAAAGATGAATTTTCCGTTTTCTACTTTGATAATCTTATCTAAAAAAAAAATTCCCCACATCGATCATAATTTCAGTAAAAAAAAAACCCATTCAGCGACATCGTGTATAGGAGCAGCGAATCGATTAACTCGATCATTCGGCCCCCGTGGAATCGATTTGGCGTGAAAAAACCGAAGAAAGTCATCGCCGTTTCATTATCATACGACAAACAATGGTGCACGGCAAGATCTCAAGGTTTTATTTTACTACCGAAGACGATTAAAGGAAAATGGTATTTATCGATATATTTTATAAAGATTAATTTGCTGTGGGACTTAGTGATGGATTGTATTTAGGGTCAGGTTTTGGAGCAAACGAAAAGCGAGTAGCGATTTGAGATTATCAATTACATTATGTATGAAAGCTGTACCAAAGGAAGTAACGCATACATGCATGCAACATGCATGTAGAGATATCCTGCAACGACCATTATGGATATTATCGCGGCAATCACACATAGGGACAGGCAGAAAGTATAGATTTAATCTGTTTAAATTCCAGACTAACTTCCTTCGCACGTTCTACATTCAAAGGAGATTTTTGATTTACTCTTGTCAAGTATTTCACCATCATGTCCATTATGAATTACAAAAACCCTTTATATATGATAAAATAAAAATTGCACTCACACTCAGATTTTAACTGTATTTATAATGATAACATGATTTTAACTATTTTCCATTTAATTTTTTTTTAAACTATCGTTTACTAAAAACGTAACACAGTTTAGGGTTTCATCACTTTTGTATCATTATCCTATAATATTTCCTTGTAAAAGTAACTTCATGCCTGTAATCGCCGAAGAGGTAGACAGAGGAGCGTAATACTCTTCCACATTGCACCAATTACGTTTACGTCCCACAATGGAATAGGTAGTGAGGCTATTGCCATACATATTTCATTGTAAATTCTCTATATAGTTATCGAAAGGTGACACATGATAAATTACACATTGTTTAACACTTGTCGACGCGACGATACAAGGTGTCAGGGGCAGTGGCGGCCGCTCCCACGTGAAAGTGCTTATTTACCCGAGTCGCCTTGTCTCGTGGACGTGAGAAACCAACTACATGCGCACAAATCTTGTTACCCGTCAAGTACCTACCTATTGTATTGAGTATTTCGAATAAATAATCGATTTGTATACGAATAATCGAGATGAATTACGGAGGGTGCCAGGTGACAACATTATGCGTGTTTTAAAGACTATCATTTACTTCAACCCTTAATAACAGCCATATTGTATTGATAAAAAAATATGTAATGAAGTCCGTTATAAAAAAATAAATAGAAAGGTTATTTGCTTTAACGGTGAAGGAAAACATTGTGAAGAAGCCTGTTCTCAGAGCTCAGAGTTCTCTATGCTTTGGCGTTTGACATCTGCTAAGCTATAGATGGCTAGGATGAGAGGTCAAGCAAGACCCTTCTAAGACCCGTGTCCGATTGCAGAACGATGAAAGGGTTTATTGATGACGATGCATCGAACTAAAAAATCCAGTATGACCATAAATATTCTTTAAGAATAATCCCACATAAATGGGTTGGTAAAAGAAAAAAAAGGAGAGAGTGATAAAAGAAAAAAAGAGAGGGATGAATGTAGAAGAAGTGCGGCAGGTCTGTAAAGACAGAATATTAGGCATTCGGTAATCTCTGCCTACTCTCTAATAGGATCTGGCGTGATGATATGTACATAATTATGTAGAAGTCTCTTTCCCAATAATGTAATGGAGTGATTTCTAAGGAGCACTTGCAATTAGAGGAATATTTGTAATTGATAGCTACTCAACCCTGTTACTATAGCAACCGAGATGTAAACAACCCACACCTAGAACTAATGACCAGTAGATAATTCTTTCATCTAGATTTTCACTTAATTAATTTGCCACCACATAGGTACTACATATTACCGATATTTAATTTTTATCACTGTCAAACACAAACCATGCCAATTTTGAATTCTGTATCTGGCAACACTGATTGTCAATATAATTTACAATCGATTTATCACACAAAGCATATCAATTTTCTATGTAATGTCAGACTTTTCTAACGTGTTTAATATGTGTTAAAAAAAAAACATTCTTATACTATTATAGGATGCTTAGTTAAAATATTACACATATTAATGTTTAGAAAGTTGCTCATAACGAAAGTGAAAAGCTAAGTTTATTGCGAGCAAGCACGCTGTACGCGTCGATGCGTTTTATTTTAATTATTTATTTATTTCAGTATACTAGCACGCCGTGCGCAGGCCGCAGCGGCAATTATGTTTGTGGACAAACTGTGCTATATTTTATTTATTACTGTTCAAAGCGTAAAAAAAAAACGTTACATTACGCCTGCAATCCCCGAGGAAATCGGTAGAGAAGTATCACACATTCCCAAGATGTTTTTGGAGTGTTTAATGCATGTTTTCAGTGAAATTGCATTAACTTTTACCCAATTAATAAATATACATTAGGTACTTTAATGGACGTATTTATTAAATACTATAGTGAACAAAATTGATTAAATTATGAACATCAATTATCTATACAAATAAATATCTAACTCACAAGTAAATGTCTAAAATAATTTTACTTTACTTACAAGTAAATGTCTGACTGTACACTAATTGTCCCACTATCCAACACAGCTGAAACTACTGGGATGAAAGCATTAAATTTTTCATATACCAAATCGATATTAAAGGTTATGATTAGGCATAAGTCTTCACTCTTTTTAAAACGTAGCCCTGGATGGCGTAAGTTATAAGTTTAACAACGTAATAAACATTATGTTCCATGTCAGCAACATAAAAAAACTTTAACACGAATCGCACTTCGTACCAATATGGCAGTGGCGCGTCAACATGAAACACTTTCGCTGAAACAATAACATGTTCGGTACGAATTATTCATGTGTTCAGTGACACGCGGAGATATGATCACTGTTATATGAGACACAAAGCGTATTGTTTATGAACGGGGAAAACATGTACATACACAATTTGCTTTGCAATTGTTCTTAGACGACACATTGTTACACTACGAATCAAACTTCACAATCGAAATAGTTACATTTATTTATTAATGTCCTGTTGGCGCGATGGCGCTCATTGAGAGAGGCCTGTGTCCAACACTGGGCTTAGATAGGCTGATGATGATGTCCAGTTGTGTATATGTATCCAGCTGCCGCGCCAGTGCCGAGTGCATGAGCAGTCCAAATGGATGTTACCTTTACAAGCATTACAGACTTTACATCAAATATAACGTTATGCCTATAACCCCTGAAGTTGAGGGCAGAAGAGTGTAGTACACGCCCACGTTTCACGCCCATGTTTACGTCCCAGCATGGAATATATAGTGAGTCTATTGCCATAAATGAGTCCATACTCCGCGCCACTTCTAGAAATTTCTACAACTACTACAGCTACTTATTCACGTTTTCTAACTGATTAATGAGTAGAATTCCTCTCATAATGACAGGGAAGCTATAATTGATATGTAACAAAAAAAGATTACAAATTTTACATAAGCAAACTACGTAGTACACAGTCTACGTGTAAATTTGTATAAGCATATGGAATCGTACAACACAAAAATCATATATATTTACACAATGCGGATATACAAAACCCGAATGATGTCATAATTTGAAAATAAACGCATAATACATACTGAAATCTATGTAAATGTATACGATGACTGGTCAAAAAGACATTATTATGGGAATTTTACTATGAATAAAAAAAGCCATTAGTTTTGTATCATTGGATATTATACTTGGTAAACGGTACTCATGCAAATGAATTTTTGTTATGTTGTTTTTTCATGTTTTTTTTTTATTTTTCATACTAATGTCGGTAGTTTTTCTTTATTACTTTAACTGAAATATAACGTTTGTACATATATTATTAGCATATAATATAAAAAATCATCGTCCAGTCTCAGTTCCACTGCTAGGCATCATAAACCTCATTTTGCTTCTCATTTGCTTGCTGCATTCAGCTTCCGTTAGCAATCCGATGCCTATTGTCAAATAATGGCCTACGTGTATGTATATAAAACCTGTATCGATACCTATAATTTATCAATATCTAGCCAACCGACTTAACAACCAATTAGATTACTGATTAAATCACAACGTAGCAATTTCATTACTATTATTATGCCGTCAAGTCCAGTTCCCTTACGGGGTAGACAGAGAGCTCCGAACGTGAAACATCTCCATCATTACAGATCAGACGCACTTCTTCTACATTCAACACTGAACATTAAGTCCAATCGTATCCATTTCGCGACTGTTTATGCATCACGAGTAAAATTAGAACAATGCTCGCTAAAATTAAAAACACTACACCTAATTTGGCCAACCAAATGTTGTGTACATTGCGTCCGATACAATACATATTGTAATTTTGATCTCGTTAAAAAAACCGCCCACACCACCGCCTCCGCCGTGCGCCTTTACGAAAGACAATAACTACGCGTCGGCGGTACAGTACTGTACAATTTGTACAATTACAATAATTCGTATAAGTAGGTCGATTTAATTCTGTCCATTAATATAATGATATAAAACAGGTTGTATGCGTCATGAACTGCAAGTTATAAACTGCCACGGCGAATATTCTTTTGAAGGCTTCATAGATGACCGCGGCTGGCGCAACACTTCGGTGACCTCTCTGACGTTGCAAATGTCCACAAGCGACGGTTACCACTTAACATACCACCGGGTGGGCCATCTACGTATATGTCATGCTTTTTAATATAAAAAAATATCGTTTCCTTTGCATTGGAATACCTACTCACCGTGTGTGTGCGCTTCGTACTTTTTAACATAAATATGTTGTTTTTAGTATTGATGTTCATTCGTTAATGCTTTGTTTGAGTATAAATAACCTTCTTCAGGTTGTCGCGCCCAGAGTCCACAAAGCTTGAGCCTTTACATGTAAATAAAATAACATTTAACATTGCTTGTAATACTTATATACAAGGTCTTTTGAGGCTCACGTTTAGATTTCCCAAGATATTATTATTATGTAGAATATTATCATACGAGAAAATATGTGATGTATGTTAATTATGGAAAAGTTATACTGAAATGGATATTAAGCATTTATTTACACATTGATATCCATCACCTCACGCTATAAATTTCCACGAGGTAGGCGCATTGAGCACAGAAATAATATCAAATGCTTTAAAAAAAAAACCAAACGAACAAACAACGAACGGTCGGTATTCCCAGAAATGAATCCGATAATCGACAGATATGGCCTCGATAAAACAAACGAGTGAGGTGCAA
>DWDV01002172.1:0-11963 GCA_018245615.1 Mimoniades ocyalus
GTCTACATACTAGATCTCCTATTCCAGAAACGCTACTGCTTCGTCGCCATCATTATCATAATCATCGTCGACCTATTTATCATTACACTGTTCTCCTTTCGAAATGGGGTGTAGTACCTAAGTCATAATCTATGCCAGCCAAGTGCTTGCTTAGAAACTTTACACGCCTTTGAAAATATCGAGGTGACCTTACGACCGTGCGGATTACCTTAAATTGTTTTCCTTTACCATGTATGAGTGTTATTTTGAATTTGAAACAGTATATGACTTCCGTTTTAATAGAGTTTAGCTAGGTCCCTAAATTCTAGACTCCGTAAGTGGGAGGCTTAAAGATAGCTACACATTTGTCACTAAATGCAATGCATCATTCATCTAAGGAATCTAAATACGGATATTTTCTGCTGTAAACACACAACTTTTCCAGCATGCTACTCAAGGCTAGACAAGAAGTACAAGTAAAAGACCAATCCAGTAATGGTTAAAACTAGTTCTCCAATAAAGTTTTACAACTGGTACCTATCGGTAAGCATTAAGACCGGCAATATACCTGATTTTAGTGAACCTCGAGACACAACCGAAGCAACGGGTATAAACCGAAAATGGTATGGTTCATCTGCAACCGAAGAAAAACCAAAGACTAGTACCAAAATTTTAGGTTTGCCACATGTAAGAGCCCGTCAATCAATTCAAAAGAAGACTTGCCTTTACCGTTACATAAAGATCGTACATTCATTACGAAATATACAAATTTACATGCATTACATTAAGAAAATAAATTATTCACGAGATATTACAATTTGATAAGCGAATTACTCACGAGACACGTGCAAAATTTTTCATGCCATATTACACGGGGTTGTCTGAATATTGTTACTGTATCATGTCTTTTCCTGGCTTCAGCTTATTTAAATGAAATACGAAAGGAAAAGGAAATTATATTTGGCGAAATAAAATGTTTCGTGAGGATGGAACAAATTCTAGATAAATTAGGTCGCAAAGCCTGTTTGATTTAATTATCTCAATGGCTCTACCTTCACTTTAAATTCAATAGCGTATCCCAATTGGGGCAGGGTTGCCAGATCTGTCCGTTAAAATTACAAGACGGTCCGGAAACGATTGCTGCAAAGCAGGCTTTTACAATTAACCTAGTTTTTCTGATTTTGGGTAACGTATAGCGAAGAGCTGCAACATTGAGGTCCAATTTTTGGGAAAAAAAACTTGGAATAGATCGAATCACATTGTCAAGTGGTAATTTTATAAAATGTAGTTTGGTCTTTTAATTTGTATATCATTTAATTTCAACTTGTACGTACATACTCGTATATGATGAATACTTAATACTCAATATCATTATTTCCGTGGCCATCGATAGATAAGTGATTAATCCTACATAGAAAAGTGTTTCACGAAAATTTTTAATTGTATTTAACGTAGTAACTACATATATTAATATCATATATAACAGGTCATAGAATTATTTAATTTTAAACGTATATTGTAACCAACATAAATTCGCATCAAAAATTCGATAGGACAGGAGAAATATATTCCATAAAATCCAAGTTGGGTTTAATACAAAATACATACAAAAATATATACATAGTCGTATACATACATATACATGTTTTTGGCATTCTGCTAGTTGAATTTTTTGTCTTTCTGAAGAACAAATAATACGTGTCAACCCTTGCAACAGTGGACAGGAAGCATTTCAACAGCTACAATTTCGCTTATAATTTATGGTAGTAATTAGAGCGCCGGTGATTTTCCCCACTGATTTATTTATTTACGAATATTTATTTTCCGGAAATTATTTACTATTTTATCATATAATGGTATTGTAATTCATTAGGGAATAATTATTTTAAAATTATTCAATGTATTATTAACGTAACATCAGGCCTTTAATCCCCGAAGAGGTAGGCAGAGCAGTGTAGAACACTCCCACGTTTCACCAGTTACGTTTACGTCCCACTATGGAATAGGTGGTGAGTTTAATGCTACACACCTGATACATATCCATACATATACAAACGAATTAGCATAAAAAATTTAAATATTCAGTATTAAACTTCTAATAAATAATATTTTGGATTTAAGTGTTCCAAAAATTTAAATATATTGCATGGTTGTAAGGTAAAGCTTAGATAAAATAAGTCCCGAAATTAAATAAATACAATCATAATTTAATTGAACTATGTATGTCTTACATTATTCACTGTTAGCTCCTCAGTTTCACCTCTTCGGAATCAATAACAGGCTTTGATATATACGGATCTGATGGCAAATTAGTATTCAGGTTCGTATAGTGTACGAATTTCTTAGCAAAATAAAGTTATCTCATAAATTATATCATCCTGTAATGGGAATTGGTAACATAAAATAATATCGGTCCAAGGTAGCGGATACATGTTACAGGACAAGTTTATGTGTTGGGATACCGATTATTTAGGACTCCTATATTGTGGTGCTTGTGGTTGGACAATTTTTTAGTTACTTGAGGACCAGTGATCATTGACGTTGTGCTTGTATAGCTAACTGAAGACCAAGAATCACAAGCATTGTCGAAGTAACACAGCTATTGGACCAAGAATTCCCACTTAACTCCAAGAGGTGAGGAATGTTTGGAACACTCATCCAAGCCAGCCATTGTTAATTTTGTCGCTTAACATTCCATAATGTGTTCTATTAATACTGTGAATCAGAAACAACTATACCCGTAGGTCACAAACATTTAGTAGAAATATCGGAATCCATCATGTCGATATCTGAACGGAAATCAAACCCGGAACTTCTGAGTATTCGACGTGTTTGAACCTTTCTATCAAACGAATTGATTGTTCGCTTAAAATATAAGGAAATTTGTTTTCATTGGTCTTTGATATTTGTCGTAGGTATTAAAATTCATATATTTGTCACTTATCATTACCATAATCATCACTAATAACATCATCATCACTAACAACAACTTCATCACCATAATCTTCACTACAATCATCATCAACAACATCATTATCATCTCAATCTTCACCACCATCATCCTCATCAACAACATCATCATCATCTCAATCTTCACCACCATCATCGTCATCAACAACATCATCATCACCATAAACTTTACCACCATAATCATCATCAACAACAATTTTATCATTCCACTGTTACACACGGTTTTCCTCTTAGATTGTGAAAGATTAACACCCATACTATTTCATAATACAAGCAACGAAATTGGTTCGAGTTCAGAAAGAAAATGAAAAATGCGAGTCAAATTAAAACAATTTAAAATTTATTTCGGCGCTCACAGTTTTATAAAAGGCGGCACTATTCTGCTATTTATGGGCCATCTCGATAATCCAACGAGATTTGTAAATGATTTCGCATTCATTCCGTGCGAACTAATTCATTTGAAAACATACACACAGGTAATAACAGCGTATCTTTTATTCAAATATATATTGATATAAATATCTCTTTTTATGAATAGTTAAATGGAGCATTGAAAATAGCATTTACTGTGGAAGTTTCTGAACGTAATATACATATAACATTTGTCTATTTTTCTTTTACGGAATTTACCTTTGCTGCTAAGCGGACTGCTATAAGGCAATAAGGCATGAGATATCCGGACCTAGATTTTGGGGTAAATTACATGTTTTTAATTTAATAACAGCTTGTATTATAATCCTATCAAAAAATAATTACAGATCTCTATTAGCGGAGCCCGCTCCCAAGCCTCTCGGTATGCTTGTTAACATCGTTACATACAAAAAAAATATGCATTAGTTTATTCTTAGCATGTATTAATGTTTCCGACGTAGCAGATAATCTTAGAACAATATAATTAAATAGGTCTTAGGTAATATACATACATACTTACTCAACCCGGTATCAAACCTGAAACGTTTCGCATTTTTATGCTCTGTATTAAATAGGTCGTAATATAATACTTGTTTGCTGTGTTATTTATTAATATTGTTGAATAACCATTTCGAACCGCTAGTTCAGCCTATAGGTATATTATATATATCGACATGAAACATACACTGATGTAGTCTCTATTTACGATCAGTAACAAATGCCTCGTCCTCCTAGACTCTAATAGAATACATCTCGTCGACCTTCCATATCCCACCCAATTCTTTAATAAATAATTTCGTCCAAAATATACTTACACGAAAGATAAATAATCGTACCAGTTACTTAGCCGAGGTATCCTTACAGGAACTGAATAGTTGTGAAAATAAGAAGAGTATATTTTAATATACATTCCTTTCTAATTATACTCGTAATTTCATGGAGATGTTCCAATAGCAATTGTTAAATATTCTACGTTACACATCCCATATAGTAATGTGGAACGTGCCGTGCGACTTCGTATTTATTTTTCAGCCGCCAACAGCCCCCGTGTGCGCTAAACTCTTTCGCAGTGTGGAAAGAGTAGCTATTCATAGGTACATGTAAATAAAACTATAGAAAAACCAAACACCATGTATTCGACTTACATTGCGATCTCAAGAAAAGATTGCCATAATAGTAGTACATAAAAAAACTAAGTGTTCATAGTATGTTACAGTTCCAGTAAATTTCACATTATCTTTTAATATTCGGTATCCAGATAGCAGAGCCTTGTACTCAAAAAAGCAAATAAATGTAGAGGTTTCTCGAACATTCGTGCCTTTTGTCTATTCGTGGACCGTTTCGTTTACTCCGAAGCTTTTAGCGGCCGACTTTTAAACAGTCTGTCTGTTCGGAATTACTTTAGAAATAGGGAACGGGGTCTCAAAAAGGTTTTTATGTGCTATGTATTTGAATGTTTGATGAACTTTGATGCGCTTGTTTACCATAACGGTTTTTATCCTTGTTATTTGGCAAGTATGTGGAATGGGAAGTGGGCTACATCTCAGTCTAGATCGGCCGGCTGTGCCGCGCGCACGTGGTATACAAAGCTATACCTACTTGTGATGTCACGTGTCATACGGGGTGACGTGACAGAGCGTGACGAGCGCGGTGTGTACAGCTAGTTTGACGTAATTACGGTGACATAGCGATGTGTCGTGATTAACGGGTATTGGTGGCGCTGTCAATACGACCACGTGGTGACATTGTTGACGTTCCGTGTTCCGATGTGTGCGTGTTGTATGTAATAAAAACATTCATGTGATATAGATGATTGATGTGTGTATATTGAATTATAATATTACCATTATCTTTATGAATATTTATACGTAACTCCATATTGTATTTCTTAGTTTATCAGATTATGGTAAAGATTTTTTTTTTTCTGTGGCGTTGTTATTGAATTTAGCTTTAGTTTTAAATTTTAATTTAGCAGTGATCCTAAACACATACATAAGTCAAAGACGCAAATTAATCGCAATACATTAAACGACTGGCGTAGTTTCGTATATACAAAGTATGTTTGGACGTATTCTATTAACGAATTTATTGAATATATTTTTAAATGGTTTACACTACTCCTGGAAGTTAATTCACAATATTGCATTGAAAATTTTATTCTAAGTATAGAATTCAATACCTGTAATTATTTTCAAATAGGTATGTAGTATTTTCTTTTCAAGATCGCCATAAGTGATTCATAAGCATGCTCATATTCATAAGCATAACCTAATTGACATTTTTTTTATATACTCGTAATAGATATTGCTAAAAAATGTACAGACTAATGTAATTAATAACAAATTGTACTATGCACGAAACAACAAGTTTTGCCTTTAATTGAGTTAACTTCGTCAAGAAACTAATGACATCATAATTAACCCAGACAGTCCTTTCGTCAAAGTCATTGTTGAATAAATAGAGAAAACAAGCGCTATTGTTACACGTTTTGCGAAGGAAGGCAAATTCCGAGGAAGGCGACGAAATATGTATATTTGTATATCATCATATCTAATTAACACAGTAATGTTTACTGCACTACTAACAAGTGTCAAGGGAGCAAGTTACAAAATGTTAAACATAGCGCGTTGGAAATGAATGTAGTTCCAAATTCAAAATTCAAACATCGTATACACTTCTTATGGTCATAAGAATAAATTCTAATATTCAACATAACACGTTGAAAATAAACGTTATTTCTAAATTTAAAAATTTAAATATGGCATACGTTTATTATGGTCATGAAACGGGATGTCAATATTCAATATAACACGATGAATATAAATGTCATTCCAAATTTAAACACAGTGTACCATACTTATTGTCATAAGATAGGATGTCAAAATTTATTAATACGCTTTAAAAATAAAACAGGTTCTAAAAGCAAAAACTGATACAAAATGCGCCTTTATTTAGTCGAGAGACGTGACTCCAACACGTTGAAAATAAATGTCATTCTAAACTTAAAAATTTAAATATATCATCCCTTTGTCATGAGTTGGTAGAGGATCTATGCAGGGATGTAAGGGTGTGTGGGGTAAGGGGGAGTCCTCAAAATATACCAGATATATTCAAGCATAAATCAGGTTATTAGAACATATGATATATACTATACCACCAAATAGTTTTAGCAACTAGAAGCAAAATTTTCCAGGTTGATAAGTTTCAATATCATCAACATCAACGTAATCAAGTAATAATCAAGACAAGTAATTTATCAAGTCAATTTCTATGTCTTTAAAAACGATACATAAGGTTGACATACCCTGTCTGTTACTCGTGGTTTTAATTATACACACAAATGTTCATCTCATTACTGGTAAAAAGTACGGCCTGTTAACCCAAATTGGTCCAGCATGGCGCAACATGCTCCAATCCTCGCCCCAGTTTACCAAAGACATCAATACTCGTCAGTGAGATTTATATCTCATGGTTTATACATGTTTAGCACTTAACTTTCAATTTCATACCATCCAAAGTTCGCTACGTAGATGTGATTCGGCATACCATAGTATGCGGAGTCAGACAAAACATACGGGCCATTATAGTACTTCGTATGCCGTAATACGAGCTGTTTTTCCGTAACCTACATCCCCCAAAACTTTTCACCTGTACCTCTTACATAGTTGTAGATGGGTGAAATTTTATGTAAAGTACTATTTTGCTGTCTCAACGCACCGGTAGGAATATTTCTGTTTAATTTTTCACATTCTTCTATGGCTACACATATAATTTATTCAGAAACGACGCTACGAATGCAGAGTGTGGGTACGTTCCCCCACCACTACTTTTGGAGTAGTGTGCAGAACTTAGATAATAACATTAATATTCGCGTTTCATTCCGTAATCCACTCGTTTGTTGGATACCATCTGTTTCTGTTCGTTAGCATATTTATTTTATTAAACCATCACGCCGGATCCATTACAGGGTAAGCAGAGGTGCTGCAAACACGCACGCCAGTGTCTCAATAATCCTCCCCCATCAGCCAGTATTTTACATATTTGGTCGGTGAGTCTTGGTCCCTCTCCGCACCTGTATCTGCACATATTTATTATTGGCGCTTTTTCATGTTTCTCTCTATTAGACAATAACGGCGAAAATATATGCAACATTATTGCCTCTGCAACCCTTCTAGCTTAAAACCTTTCAATTTTCATACAATTATATATAGAAAATCCTGTGATAAGTAAAAATAAATATGAGTCCAGAATCAGCTGATTAACCGCGCTATTCAAAGTATAATGCTGCAACGTCTCTCGCATCCTGCTGGCTGCGAATGCGGCTGAGGTTCATATACAAATGTTGTATGTTACTCCTTGTACCTTTCTGGTTGTATAAAACATTGAGTTGTTTAAAATATGGTCTGTACACACTAGCATTACGCTCCCACAATTGAGGTCAGACACACACTACAGCAGACTGGAAATTCCTTTAACGTTTATCAAAGTTGAATCCACTGTAGTAACAAAAATAATGCCCAATATTCAAAACTATTTAGAGCTGAAAAGAGTCATTTATAACGCCTGCGTTGAACTTAAGGGGACATTCGCGAGAAGAAATATTTACAGGCCTTAACCCACATTCTCGACGTATCGGTTGTTTGCATACCACACTTTCGTTTTTAATCTGAACATGCAAATAGACGAATACACAAAGAACTATTTTCTTTTACTGAAATGAAACGGATACATAATGAAACTGTATTTATCGAGGAGGTAACAATTTGGTCAGCAATGGTTTATATAAAAATTATCCATGCTATTAAGTTAAAGTTAAATTTACATTTCAATTGAATATATTGTATTGAAAATAATTATCTATTTTAATAAAATAATGTACATTTTTTTTATTAAAATTCTTTATCTCAGTCCTCAACTGAATCTGGTTGCATGTTTTAAAAATATAACTTTTTTAGTACATTGAATATACGTGGAACATTTCAAGACATACTCGTAAGTTAACAGGCACTTCCTAGTAAAGCTTGCTATATCTCTCTTTTCATCAAGTAGAGTAACAGTCAAAGGCGAGCTTGTTGATAAATAAAAAACAAACTTTTTTATTTATCGATACGAATTATTTTTGTAAGGGGATAAATTAAATAAAGACAACAAAATATCCAACCTGAATCTTTGCAACGTTACATATTCAGAAGACAGTGATTAGAAAAAGCGAAGAAATAATAGCCAGTCAAAGAAAATGGTCCGCTGTGCCCTTGACCTTAGCCGTTTGTCACCATCTGCGAGGGGACCCTTACCTCTTCATTAGCATAACTATGTGTGCGGAATTATCTGTCACGTTGTTTATATTATAGGCGTGTATTCAAATTAGGGTTGTCCCTTCCACTCTACTTACGCTAGTGATCACACCGGCGCCATACATTTTTGGAATGGTCTAGCGTGGATATTAAACGTGAGGTCGCATCTCGGCGTGTTCGTTGTTGGACCTTCTTCACAATGATAGTATAGTTAATAAAATTAACGTTTTATTGAAATAAAATTAAATTATTGTTTCAAGACAATCAAGGTTAACTTAACTGAGGACTGAATTGTTAACACGCATTTTTTCAACATTTCAATTCTGCTACAACGTTTTTGCTTGAAAATAAAAATGACATTATTAGTACCTACATGTTTGATTTTTGTTGCTTTTCGTAATGCTATATAATTTTATTAGTTGTATGCTATATAAATAATAATCGGCGTAATCACCAAAATATAAAAAATATACATTTTTATAAATTGTAATCTGATCACCGATACCTAATACAAATATCGTTTTCCAATGATTATTACGAATATCTATGTAACATATTTCTAAGTTATGAATTCCATATTCTAATGATATTAGTTCGTAACATCATTTATAAACAATTCGTCCTAGTCCAATTAGAATTTCCGAAAAACATTGAAATTTATTGCGCAGAACAACTTTAAAACTACTCGATTTCGATAAAATTTGACTAATTGTATCAACATAGTCTGAAACGAATATTTTGTGCGACTCAGTCAAATTCTCTCGATTAATGGACTGTATTTTAAAAGCTTTAAAATTCGGATTGTAATTAATTGGATTTTTCAGATCATATTTATATATGTATAACATACCAATTCTGACAATACTAAATATACAATTTATACTGAGAATCTACACGCCAGATAGATTACGGACAAAAACAAGGTAAATTACAAACGAAACAGTACAAAAAAGTATAAAGTGACTATAAACCCATAGCACCCATATACATGTCTACATTTTCTACATTTTCCATGGGACATAATGGTGTCGCAACAGTCCCCCACCCCCGCCTCATTTCGCGGCTCAGGCAGGCGTCTATAAGACACTGAGAAAAAATTGTCTGTCGAAGTAGATACAGCTTGAGGGCGATGTGGTATACGTCAAGTTCTAATAACGGGGGTCTCTATTGTTGTTTAATGTGAGAAATTATACTCTTACTATGTGTATATCGATGTATAAAATTCTACATACATATGTTGAGGTAGAGTTCCAAGTAGGATCGATTTTATATCCGGTAACATGACTGCTGTCCACTACGACGCCGTTGACGGGTCATGTTAGGGAATGCTAAAGTTAAAATAGCTCTCAACTCAAGGATTTCAAAAAGTCGTTGTAGCATATCCTTTCGCAAACCTCTATTGGCAATTTTTATGTATATTTTATGATACCCCCATGTTGAAGAATTCTGTACAATTCATGTTCATACCAAAACTCTGATGGCTTAGCGTTTTAAGTACATCGTGAGCAAACCGATAACCCAAAATTTCAATACAACTCTCACCACTAACACCGTTATTCACAAACAGTCATTAGGACGATTGAATATTTTGACCCTTTTGAGCATACTTCGGGCATACTAAAGTGATATGAGACTCACAGAGAATAACTTAAATATATGTATTTACCGTTTATACGAAGGTAGGTAATATATAGAAACATCTCATTTGAAAATGTTATTTATCTACCAAACAAAATATCATAACTTTTATAATAAGAATCTAAATGAATCATAAAACAACCAAATACACGGATATACCCGGATAAAAACGTAATCTCCGGTAAGAAGAAATTGAGTACAACTTTAAAAGGAAATTTACATAACAGAAACGAAGAGATGCAATGTTGGTGAGGAGTGCGCTCCTGACGGCGAGATAACGTGATTCGTAACATGCAAAATTTCTTATCAAGTTCCCGGGACAATAGCAGTGTACATAAGCGTTAGAACTGCTTAGAACTCTCGACGATAACAAACAAACTTTACTTGTTTGTTATACAACGAGCAGTGGTCAAAATCGCTTGCACCTAGCTGCAGCTGACGAACAATGCAATTTATATTAAACGATAATCATATAATTGCGATTATAGATCTATTAGCTCAAGGAACAACACAATTTACGTCAATAGATAACATTATAATTGCATTTATGGAGCTATTAACATAAGGAACAACATAAATTATGTTAAAAACTGTCTTTACTACGATCATAAAACAACTAGCGTAACGAAGAATGCGAGTTATTTTAAAAGATGACATTATTTATCAGATTATAAATCAGTAGTACACCAGAAGTAAGAAACCAGTAGTACTCGTACCTACGTAATATTATAAAAAAAATTGATATATTATACCAAATTCGTAGACGTTCAAGTGGAAAAAGGCCCTAAGTTTGAAGAACAAGCTTAGGGTCTAACTTACTATGCGTCTCACGAACTCTCTGATCCAAGCGAAGTCGAATCCCTGAACCTCAATTAAAATCCTCTACATCTATACTTACGTTTGAAGCTTTAGTAAAAGCCTCGTTGACATTGCAGGCATGTATAATAATTGGAAACAGTGAGACACAATTTGCTTGTACTTTTGTTTTACTAGTGTAAAAACAATATAGACAAAAATATGTAAGTAAACATTTTGACTGGCCCGTTGATGCAATGCAGTTGGGGGTTGTGGATTCGATTCCAACCCAAAATAAATATTTGTGTGATGAGCACATGTATTTTTTCTGTGTACAAGCTCCTTTAACGCTTACTTTGGGATCAGATGGCAGTCTGTTGAGATGTCCCAAGATATTACTAAAACCTCAAATACCAAATATACCCAATGAGACTAGCGAGAGTCTTCGCCGTGACCTCGCTGCAAACGGCGGGAGCGCATGAAGAAGGACCCCGTATACTCAGGTCCGAAACTAGTCGGCCCATCCCGAAAAAACATCCATGGCTTAAACTGTACATAAACAGTCATAAATATAGACATAAAATATTTGACTGTAAAGTACTAACCTACAATGTACATTTATGAACTCTTGGATTCATAGTTATTAAAATAAATTTATTCAAATCGAGTTTGTTTAAAATCAAAATAAGCTTGTATTATATTAAACGTTACAAAAGCGAAGGCTTTGTTAGTCTTCCTCTGTTACCGTATTTATGAGATGTTAATACCCTCGGTTGTGATTGATATTACAAAGCTTGCTTTATGAATAATATTACATAAGACCAGTACCAAAGTGAACCACAAAATTTTCTTTTTATAGGTATATATATATATATA
>DWDV01002173.1:0-11959 GCA_018245615.1 Mimoniades ocyalus
TAACTTTTTTTGGTTTGAGGTACAAACGAAAATTAAAGTGGTACAAACGGGTACAAACGATGTAGAAACTGATCGTAATGTCAAAAAATTTTTTTTCAAAAGTCGGCTGCCAGGTTCACATAGGTTACTATTTGTATGTATATAACTTCATTCACTTTCCTTTTATTATTTTAAGCCCGTATCATGGCACATTCGCGTGACAAGCTTCCACGACAAAATTATGAATGGACCGTAGTTTATTGCCGAATCGAGATAATGACGCGGGTCGCGTGGTACGAATGACGTCATTATACGTGGCGCCATTACATGCCACTTTCGTTACGGTCTTATATCCAGAGAGGTGGTTGAAGTGTCGATTTGCACTAGTAACACTACACTCAATCTTATTAGATTACGTAATCTGTTAGAATTACGTCAATATGTCTGTCTGTTTGTATAAGGTTTTCTCGTTCGCAAATCTCGTGAATTACAAAACTAATTTTAATTCGATGTTTACTGTTATATTGGCTAATGAGTAAAGAAAAGTGTAGAATTAATAAAATAATTGTTTACAGAATAATGATTGCATATGAATTCAAAGTTCAATTGTATAATAAAACATTTTTTGTTCGTCGTAATGAAATTCATAATACCATATCCATATTCATACAAATTTGGATAAAAATCACCATAGGGATACACTTAAACATAAATTGCACCTAGTATTTTTTAAAATTGTAGAGACAATGTTTGTCTGCTATAGTAAGCAATCTGTAGGGTGATTATCTTTACATCGTCAAATTATCTTACTTCTTAGAACAGAATGATAAAGGCCGTAATAAGTTTTGGGATACTTACGAGTAATCGGTAGTGAATCGAAATGTTCTTCAAGAATATAATATATTTGTAACATTCCATTATTGATTTGTCGTTACTATAGGAACAGTTGATTACATTGTTAATAGCAGTTGCGATATGACCGAATGAGTGAAATGAACGCATACTTAACTTATATGTGTCGACGATATACATATTTTACACAGGAAAAATCTGAATGTATTCATATTTTACTTAACCATCATTACCAGCTTACTTATTACTGGAAAATATAGGCCTTCCTTGAGCGATTTACACCTTTAAGCCCCACAATGGGTACGCATGTTTTATTTAACAGCTTAAACTCTATAATATTTCATAAACGATAGCTACCGATCGATATTTAATAAAAATCGACACATTTTAGAAGCGATAATTCACTTTCCATCACTGTTGTGTCAGAAGTGTAATCTATCCGAGCGGATCTTATCACATTAATTCAAGTAAGTATAACTATTGTAATTCGTGTGGAAAAGGTCAGGAAAGGATGTAATAAGGTCAATAATAATGTAGGGACGATCTGGGCAATGGCTCAACCATGTCAATATAATAATACGGGTTTAATTAAAGCTTCATTTTAATGATGGCTGTTGTAAAGATAAAAGAAATAATTGTGAAGAAACCTGTACATTTTAGTAGTATTCATAATGTTCTATGTGCCGTGTGTGAAATGTGCTAACCCACAGTTAACCAGCCTAATATATTATAGACTTTACCATTTCTCTTACCTTCACTTTTATAGTTATGGCTCGGAGTCTGGAAATGTGCCCGGTGTATGGCCTCAGGCTCACCATCTATTCCATAATGAGTCGTAAACGTAACTGGTGTAACGTGTCCTTTCAAATACTCGGGCAGATCTTTAATCTTTCAAAATAGAACTTTAGCACATTTCAATAAAATCTATTTTTATTTTTTACTTTAAATTGTTTTATGACAAGAGGAATCTAGAGCGCTCTCACAAAACAATTGAAAAATAAAAATAGACTTTATTGAAATATCACGGTTTGGTAAGGGCGGATGTGATTTATCTCCTGAAAATATAAAATATATCGTACATATATTTTTCTTCAGGAAATAGATCTCATTATAGTGCCATAGTATGAAGCCGAATGTAATATAGAACCGGAAATAAAAAGATAAAGGAAATGTCATAACAGACACTATTACGCCAGTTACTTCCGGCGGAGAATACTGCTATATAAGAGAACATTTTAAACACAATTCACTTGAAGAAATATTGTTTTCTGTTAACGGTTAATACGTGTAGCCAATGGCACAGCCGGGATCTTAAAATATTAAACATTTTGGACACGAGGGTCGCTGGAATCGAACGATAAAACCAAATTGGATTACGTGCCTGCTGATACACCAAAATAATAATTATTACGGGTATCCATTTGGATACAGAAAGAAATATCATTTTTCTTGTAATCATATGAATACTAATCGAAATTCCCAGTACTAACGCGGAATCACTTATCATACTGTCATCTTCCCCCCTAATTCATGGTAGGACACACAAAATTACAGGTGAATCGTGGAAGAATACAGGCGTGGTATTAAGTAATGGAAACAGACATAGCATTATATAATCGCAAGAATATTAGAGTTAAATAAAAAGATTCATGTTGGACCCAATATTAGCAGATGTCTCTCTTAAGTAGGTATAATCTTGTCCCGCGTCGGATCAATACCCCGCGTCACGTGTTTGATATTAAAGGATAACTTTGGTTTGGCAAGAGAAAGTATTCTTTTTATGAATGGAACCTATATTTTGTACCAAGTTTAGGCCAGGGTTTGGAGATCACCTACATATAAATAGTCACTGCAGCCCAGTATCATCCACATTCAGCTCGAAGAAGAATTATACTTTAAGCTTTCCGAAGAAGATTGAAACTTCAAGCTCTCTTGAAAAGGGAATGCAGCAGCGTAAATGGCCGTTAACACCCATGGACATTTACTACCGACCTCGAATAAGACTTTATGACATAGTTTTGCTTGAGAGTATTGAATAGTCTTGTTTTTTGCTAGCCATTTATTTAAACTGAAGATTAGAAGTCCGAAGCTTAATCTTAATCATTGGTGTGAATAATGTTCTACCTGATTTCGCGTCCAGCACAAAGCTCTTAATTTACTTTGTGATTTGTAAGACGTTAACAACTTTTAAATGTGATTTTATCTAGGTATGGATGCTAATACCACCGTTACTCCGAGAGTAGATTTCGAGATATGTAACTCGGTCTACTTGGAGTCTAATTTAGTTTGACAGGAGGGGTCACGATGCTTTTTATATCCAGATAAATTGAGACGCGACGACCCGCATTTGGGTCAGGTTTTATTATTTCAGTTTTGTATAAATTCGTTTCAATGTTAAATTTTAAACTCGGCACAGTAGAGGTTAAGCTAGTTGATAGTTAATTAAAAAAGTTTTTGGTGCTCAGCAACAGTGTGCGTACAGTTGTGTGATACTTTGAACAATATGTAGCTTTACAACTGTAACCTCAAGGGGAATAGCGTATCATGTTAATATGTACTTTAGATTCTCATAACTTATCGAGATCTTCGAGATCATTTTATCAGAGACTAGTGAAAATAAAGCATTTTGTTTTATTACATACAATCGTTTATTTTATTTGTGCTTGATCCCAGATTCCCGTGTATTTATCTACACAATGTGTATTTGCAATGTGCCAGCGGCTAGAAACGACGAACTGTATATAGAGGTCAGTAGCGTGCTATTACAGAGGCCTATGTTCAGGAGTGGACCGTAGCAGACTAATGGTAATGATAAACGCTAGCAGATTGCGAGGGCGGTGTATGCTCAGCGTCTTTGTTGCTATAAAAGAGAATATTTTTATGCACTTTGGTAAAACAAAACGGGTAACTTGTTTATGCAACACATAGAAGTTTTATTTTTACAGGCAATCCTTAAGTTTGTACGAAAAGAATATATGTTTTTCGTATATAATGTACGTAGAATACATGAATAAAATACAGCACATGCGTAATTACGATAAAGCGATAAAGCTTAGTTTTTATTAAGTATATACAGAAGAGAGCAGTGGGAGATACATTTTTAATAACGAAGAGATCTAACAGTCATGGCGACAGTAACTATGCAGCGTATATTCTATACATAAGATGTGCCACAACACTCGGTCCTCCGCAGATCTCATCCAGCCACAGGTCTTCCTGAGCTCATCGATCACCTTGGAAAAGGCCTGGGTCCAGCAGTGGGACGGTAAAGGCTGATGTGACGATGATAATATGTGCTGCTTAGTTTATTTTTTATTCGTTTAGTTTTAAATCTTAATCTCACAGTGACCATATATATTTTTTTACTCACTTTTTAATAGCCCCATTGTTAGTTCGCTTCTTTACGCATATTATTTGTGCAAAATTTACAAATAGCCCCATTCATCTATTACAACCCTAAGGTTAGGGAGGGAAGGAAGAGCGCACTGCGGCATTCCTTTCTCATAGCGTAGCCGGATATCCTATCCGTATAGCGCCCCTTCGATGCGACAAGACAAGAAATTGTCCCCGTCATAAACCTAATATTTAGCCTAATAATAATCTTATCAAATTAAATATTGAGCTTTAATAACGACCCTAATAATAATCTCTCAGCGTATTGAAACGAGAAATAAATATTTCTGATGAAATTAAATGATATTAGCGAGAATCCACACCCGCGTGCCTGTATTATGATCAAAAACTCTTCAAGGGAGGCCTATGTCCAGCAGAGGACTTAGGGTGATGATGATGATGATGTAATTATTGGAGTCAATACGATTACACTTGGAGATAGGAATGAATTAGTTCACCACCATAGATAATTAGGAGGTAGAAGCGGAGAGGGGATACGTAGTGTTATTGCGTCATAGATACAGGAATAAAAGACGTCGTCATCAAAATTAAACTCGTAATCACGAAAAGAGAAAGTTTGATCTCGTAAGGGCTGATTTGAGGTTGCGAACTTCAGCTGTCACATCTGTTCTAACTTCGAGCCCATATTGATTTGAAAAGCAACCTTTGTATTTGAATGAAGATTTGTGCAGTAGGTAGGTATATGTGGTTAATTCATACATATGTGTATAAATCGCGCATACTAAAGTTTACATTTAGCGAACTGTGAATAAACTGGCGATATTGTCGTTCATTGAAGACTTTTGAAGGTGATTTGTGCTACGGTATTTTTACGATATTTTCATCCGACCCAGACCTCAGTGAAAATTTCTGTCTTAAATATGCAGTTATAAGAACTAGGGCAAGGGGAAAATATTATTATAACTTCTATTGTCATCACGGCAGGTTCCTTAGGGAGTAGACGGAGAGCGTCGACAGCCAAATATCTCAATTTTTACGGACAACATGTGCTTCTTCTAAATGCTTCTCCTACCTGTTTGCACATTACTCAGATTGATCTCTTCCAACCGGAGACTTCCGACTCCTACATGAAAACTAAGGAAATGACTTTTGTAGCTTAAACAATATCATACGTACATACTTCTGAAGTTCTGAATGTGTATATAAATATAACAAGTATATACATGTTTGTACATATTAATTATGTAGCCCACAGCCACGTTTCACCAGTTACACTTACGTCCCACCACGGAATAGGAGGTGAGTCTGTTGTCATACTCCGAGCACAAATCTAGACTCCGAGCTATTACTAGAACTAGGTACTATTAAATTTTTAGCAAAATGTAGGATGTCTCGAGTATTCTAGTCTGTGACCTCATACGATATCCAAAACGGAAACTAGTTCAATATGCAGAGCACCGCCTGTATCCAGTGAAGTGAAACTTGTTAATTTTAGCACTCTTTGACACAGATCTTAGTTCCATTCAACCATCTATGAATGGACCAAGTTATGTTTTATTTAAAGCCTACATACTGACAGCAGTCGAATCATTGAAATGAAGATGTCTAACAGTACAGATCTTTTCATATATAAGACGTAGAGCTATCAAATATGGACTCTATATACAACTAGAGACAAGTATAAATGATTATTAGGTTTTCCTAATTTGTAATTAGGTACCGATAGTAGCTGTCTACATATAGAGTCTACCCCTTCAAAGAATTACAAGCATTATATTATGTAGAGTTAATAATTTGTTTCAATGTAACACCTGCAAACGGCTTTATTAGATTTAAATTAGGTGGCTCATGACCTCACCATAAGGCACGGAGCTTGCCAACTTAGTAATCGAAGGTTGCAACAATAAAATGTTGAATTAAGTAATTTTATTATTATTAGTAGTGTATTAAGATAGGCTGATGATAATGATTATTATACATATATTAATTATTGTTATTAATTTTTATCATTCGGTGAGAGTCATTAGTGTTGGTCAAATAACTTAGCGCATTTTTTTTACCGTTTTATCGTTCCACTGCTGTAAGATGGGTCGGAATGGGAGGGTTAAGGCCATAGTCTGCCACGCTGGCCAAGAGTTTTACATACATGTCATTAATACAAATTAATAAAAATAAATATTATGAACGATATTCCATACGACCAATTTGTTTTTTGCCTTTTAGTTTTGATGTGGCCCCATTGTTAGATTGATTGGTCGTCAGGATGTTCAAGCGGCGGTCGAATGTGACGAATTGGAATTGATCTAGTACTTGTATGCCTTTATAAACATATGACATCACCTTGACATACATATGCTCAGAAATATTATAGTCTTTTAATGAACCCCTTCCTATTTTAAACATTGGTTTCAGCTCTACTAAGACAGTAAAATAAAACAAAATTTCCAATCTCGCCCATCTGTTATTTTGTGAGCTAACTTTGAGGAGTAAAACATGTTGTTATACCGACGCCACCGAAGCCCTGCTGCATCTTAGCAGATATACGAGTATATGTAAAACCTTTCAAGAAAAAAAAGAAAAAAAAAATTAGTGAGGTAAACAAAGGTAACAGACTGGGTCAGGTACATATCTCTATGGGGAATGAAACACAATTAATTGAAAGTGTTTTAATTTTCTCTCCAAATTACATTAGTATTAGTTATACATTAATATACATTAGTCTATTACCAATTTTTGCCATGAAGCGTCTGCCATTGTTTGTTAAATTCTACGCTAATTGGTACCGTAGACAGCTGAAAACGTGTCTGATGAAACGTGGGAGTGCATGACACTCCTCTTCTACGTCTTCGGGGATTACGTGATTTCGGGGAGGAGGGCGTGACGTAACGTTGTTTTGGTGTATCGTTATTACGTAGACAGTTGAAAACAATATTTCTATTGATTTAAGCCCTCGAATGTAGCGATTTCTGGCTCATGTTATCCAGTCTAATTTTTTCCAGACAATGGCAAAGTTGATTAAACATAATCACGGATAGAGGCCAATTATCATTCAACTATGACAACTGTCTAGTTACTTTCGAAATCATGGAATTATTGGTGAAATTTGTTGGCAATTCGCTCATCGAAAGATTTTTGTCTAAGTTTTTTCCGTTCTGTCACTGTCTCAATCAAATTACTGTAATTACTGGAGTTGCATCCGAACAAGTACCATTTTTTGCACAAAAATGCAACTTGTCGCAGCATATTTTCATACAATAAAACCGTAGGCATGTTTGAGCATTCTATAAGTAGAACTGACATTTAGCTATCATAGTTGACCTTTTCGTGTACAGTAACATCAAAGTACTTACGCGAACAGTGTGGGAGCAGAATTGTCTTGTTATTTCATCATGTAATTCTTCGAAATCCTTCGAAATAAATCACGAGTCCTTATCCTCTCGGCTGACAGGGGTAATTTGTCGCCACGCGCTCTATATTTTTCCACTAGCAATAAACGTAGTGATGTATGTAGGGTCAATGAAATGTATCGTTAAATGTTATTCAAGAAAACTTCTTATTACGGATCAAAAGAACAAAGAAGTATACGACAGATTCTAACTACAACTACATTTCTTTGCCTACAAATTTGGAGATGGCAGGCGTGATGTTGTGTTAATAATATTAGTGTTAAAGTTGTCTTAATGTTAGTATGAATCGTTATTGTGATTAGCGCTTCGGGTTTTGGTCTGCTTCAAGTTCCTGATGCATAAGATGGCCTAGCTTACGAATCAGAAACTGCGCTAGCGCTAAGAAATTATTTTTTCATGTACCATTTTCTTTCTCCTCTATTGAATATGAATTTCATCTCAAAATAAGAGCGATTAGGACCACAGTAATTAAGTGCGGGCTGGCCTTCTTTTTACTCGTGGATTTCAGTGCCGTCTGCTTTCGGTAATAGTCATTTTAGCGTTGAGCGGCTCTGTTTTCTTCGTCATCCAGTTCGCAGTCTTCCTCTCTTCAGCGGACACTTACGACCTGTGCAATTCCAATGGGTTTCCTAAATTAGTGTGTGAATGTTTTTTTTTTGCATGTGAAATATAACAAAATAAAATTCTACTACAGATATTGTTTTCATGTATAATAAATGAATTAAATCTTGTATCAAAGATAAAATATGTCTTTTTATTATCTATATTCCAAAACAATGTTTTAGATTTATATACATAACTATTAGTTATGAATGTATATATCTTTCTTAACAACCGCACTATTCACTCCGGAGCTGTAATTACTATGGCATTTGTTATTACTGTTTATACCGGAACCGAGAATGCATCTGCCTCTTATTATTCCAAAGCTTTGTTGTCTATTTTAATATCATTTTCTATTTATAACTACTACTGCAATATTAAAATGATACACTATTCGGAAAATATATTTTATTGTAAATCATAATGCAAAAATCTGGACCTGATTTGACGTTCATACATCAGCTTAAGTAATTAAACATTTTTTTTTTGTTTTATCGTCTTAGACATATTATTTGACTTGGAACAATTGGTACCGTTAAGAGACTGTCGATAAAAACGTGGAACAACATTAAACAAATCAAGTCATTTAGTGAATGCACTCAGGATCCCACGGGAGTCCTCACGAGGTAGATCATAAAGCGAACCTTATAGTGAATCTTTTGCATACTTTATTTTATTTACAGTCGTATTACAGCATTCTCTTGTATTATGTCTTAACTTGTTTTTTTCTTCAATTATAGTTAACATTACCTCTCTTAAATTCGTTCAGTTTGATACACTTCTTCTTTCAATGTTCAATGTGTCCTTAATATTGTTGTGTTTTGTGTAAATTTATTGTGATGTTCACTTAATTTTCTATTAATCAAATTAATAATTTAGTTTTATGTGACAACAAATGCAGCGTATTCTTATAAAAAAAGTAATGAAATACTAGTCTAGTTGTTCTAGAAACGACATACGTACTTAATTAGAGTGACCAAGGACTGTTAAATTCAATTTTACTGTGGGACTCTCTCAGGGCGCAACTCTTGGACCAGTGATTATTAAAATCAAGAATTTTATTTGGTGTTAACGTTAAACTCTCTCAGTGTTCGTTATAATAAATGGTGCTTCAAAGTATAGAAACACTTCCATAGTTTTCATCACGGAACTTTCTGATAATACTTACCTCCTTATAAGATACCTCAACGCGTATTAATGCTCTGGACTAGTGTTGTGTAATGTTATACTTATGTTGTGTGTGTTGGCAGTGTTGGTGGTATGTTCAGTGCAGAGTCTCCAGCTGGACAGCCAGGCTTCCACCAGGAGGCCTAGAGTAACAAAGTACAGCAAGACCACACTCACGCCAGGAGGATCTACGGTACCACACAGTATTTTATAACTCTTTGATATGTTAATATTTCTGCCAGTAAAAAAGTTCAAAAACTTTCTGCCAGTATAAAAAGTACTTTCAGACAGTGCAAAAATGATGTGTTATAATCGAATAAAGTTAATAAGTTAAAGCAGTGATATCCTAGTGCTTTAGAATTCAGTTTCCGACTGAGAGTTTCAAATACTTGCGCGCAAAGACTAAAGACTATCACTTGTTGTAACGGTAAAGGAAACATCGCGAGTGAAATTCAAAGCTTTAGAGTACTCTTTAATGTTCTCTAAGTCATTTGAAGTTTACTAAGCCGTACTTGGTCGGGGTGACAGGTTATGGTCTCAAGTCTTCTTATTTTGACAGGGGACTGATATCCAAGAGCAGAACAATATAACGGGTTGATTGTAATAATCATGATTGTGATCGAATCTTTTTGTCTTAAGAATTGAATGCAACAGTTTAAATAATTTTACCACTGGTGCCCCTCGATGCTTCCATGGAGTCCATGGAGGTGGGTAGGGCTTTTTGCCATGCCTATTAATAAAAATGAAATATTGATATTTGTTATTAAAGATTGTACGCATTTTCAGGAACCAGCAACGGAACGGAGTCTGATGACAGCAACGTACCGCCTGCAGGGTAGTGCCGGGGAGACGTGTATTTTGCTGACGGTGGACGCCCTCCTCGACATATCCTACCTCACGAAACTCAACGAGCGAGCAGTAAGTATTCACACTTATTACAACCTTTAACAATCCATTAGGCTGCAGGGTAGCTACTTAAAAATTGGGAATTATACTTTAATTTATTTTCTTATCGATGGCATTCCATTTACGAGTATATGCACTGAAACTACTATATAATTCAAGACAACATCATCATGCATAGATGGATTGTACATCAATGTCATCGTAGTCATGACTTTATTGTTATCATGTTATAATTGTTATCATGATATAAAGATATGAAAAATATTCTGTCTATCATAGACAAATATCGTGTAAAAAGAGTTCAGTGTTAGTTAAATATTTTTATCTTCCGTTCCCAGGACGCGAATACATTCGTCCCGAACAATGCGCTTGTCAGCGGTGCGTGTAAAGAGGCCGACGCGGAAACACTGGTGCTGTCCTTTAAGGAGTTCTCGTTAGAGTGGTCTTTTGCTAAGGTGAGAATATTTTGTACGTGAAGAGAGTAGGAAATTAGCAGTTACAAGTTGCCCCAGCCGCCATTTATACCAGTCAGTATTAATTATTAATGACCTTGATAGCTTATGTGTACATCGGAAATTAGACTATAGAAATCGGAAGTTAATTGTACATTACAGCTAGGCAACGAGGAAAATTAAAAGCATATTTAGAATCACATTAACGTCTTTGTTATACAGTTAGGCAACCGGAAATATCAAAGGCATATTTAGAATTACATAACGTTATGTGTAATGTATACTGTAAAGATATTTAATGTAACCGATGTATTACGTAACATCAGAGGAGGTAGGCAGGGGAGTGTAGTACACTCCCACGTTTCGCCAGTTACGTTTAGATCTCAACATGGCATAGGGTGTGAGCCTATTGCCATACACGTTCAGCTAATGCCCTTGAAACCACTCCACAAACGAAGCAGTCTATGCTAATTTATTAATTGAATAAAATATATCATATTAAACACCTTTTGTCTCATTTAGATGTTACTATGATTATAAAGAAATAAATAAATACAACATAACAACGCGACAGACAAAAGTGTTGTGCATCTAGTTATCGTTTAGGTCGGAATCAGACCTCAAAACAAATTATGTATTAAAACCTTCATAATGGACCTTTCCAAATTTTCTCATAAATGTTTTTTGGGTCACTTTAGTTCTTACGGCTTTGACTTGCAACTCCTGTTTGTGTCAGTCACGTCTGCTGTATGACAAAGTGCGTGGGTTCCCTCTTATAGCTTTAAGATAATCTTAATTTCCTTTTCCAGACGCCAGGCGGAGAACGTTGGTACGCGGACAGCTTGCGGTTGACGTACAACTCGAGCGCGAGAATCTTGGAACACGCCGCGAAGCAAGGCCGACGCGTCACGTTGACCACAGGTCCACGGGCCCTTCTGTTCCCCACGCCGGTCGGGAAGTCCTTCTTCTGCCCTGAAGAGACCATTGTTGATATGGCTGAGGAAGAGGCAAGGTTAGCACATAGTTAATTGGCGCTTTAGTAGCCACAAGTTTGCCAACTCGCAGTGATGACTTTGTCACCGTATTGGACCGTGATCTCTAAAAATATAGGATTTTTTTATGTATTAAGTCTAATGTGACTTCGAAACTTGTATTTTTTTTCCGACCCTTTTTTCGTTCCACTGTTGGAACATGGGTCAATTACCCATTCATTGCCATTTCACATCCATATTACAACTA
>DWDV01002174.1:0-11959 GCA_018245615.1 Mimoniades ocyalus
TAACTGGTGGAACGTGGGAGTGTTCTACATTCATCTGCCTACCTCTTCGGGGGTTACAGGCGTGATGTTACTTTTTTATGATATTGATATCGTATAAACTTTTGCATTGCGTTATCAAAAATCATTTAATCAGTTTATTTTAACAATGAAATACATCTTTAACACAATAAATTGTATTTCAATGATTTAGGTACCTATATACAATGTGTTGTGCTAAATGAAATAAATTTAAACTTTCTTTACAAATTTATTTATTTTAGCCTTATATTATTTAAAATGAATAATGTAGGAATTTTACGAAAAACGAACCGATTGTAACAAAACCAGTACACGAAAATATCTAAGCATCGCAATTTTAAAACACAAATATTTTGTAATTTTGGTAATAACTTCATCGTTGATACTATTGTACTGTTAGCATTGAAGAACAGCTCCGCTTTGCTATCTGTAACTGCAACCAATGTTTCATTTCGAACGAGAAACTTATGTAGACGTCGTTCTAAATAGGTGTGGCTAAAGGCGCAATTTCTCGCTTGTATCTCGTTGTAAATAGACTAGTAATAGCTGCCATTATGTTGCTGTAAAGTAGAACCGCGCGACTGAAGTTTCCGTTGTAAGGTTTTGAATATGGAATAAATTCGATACGGGTAATGTTTGTAATAAAATTTATTTAATGAACAGTTCGTAATCTATGTTTAATATATTGTTTTGATTTTTCTGTAAAATTACCGTTTCTCCGACTTTTACAGCCTGAAATTGATATAAATTTGTGCTATTCGCTTTTTTTCAGAATTATGTTGTATAAGAACTTTCCAATGATAAAGTTACTTTCCAATGAAAAGTAAAATTCCAAAATAATAACGTAAAATATATATTTTTATAACTTAAATCTTACAAATATATATATAAGAAAATAACCTAATTCTAAACGTAATATGTAGTGCGCCTAAAGACAATAATAACATATGAATTTTATATCTTAACAACACCGTAATGTACCATACATTCGTACGATCTCTTTTCCTGCTGTACGGAATAAGAGAGATGGAACACAAGATATTCGGCAAATACGACCGACGAGCAACGCGTATGGTTCAGACGGGTTTACATTTTGACTCGAACCTCGATGACCTCCGACCTGTGCGGACGTAATTTATTGCAAAAACCGGTTACCTATATTAGGCATTCCCGTGTATTAAAGCCTAATCGACATACATTCAACTCGGCGTAGATACATCTCGCTTACACGTATGAGTTATGAGCGAGATGGAACGTGAACGGAATATCAATAGGCAAGAACATGGTACGCTGTTGGTTTACGGGGCTCTGTATGATGATAATTGATGTTGCTATAAATTTCGTGTGTTACAGAAATATTGAGAGGTCAATTTTTGTTAATTTTATTAATATTCGAGACGAACTTGCAAATTAGTGCAAGATATGACATGAGGAATGTGAATTATTCATTCAATGTTAAAAAAGAACAATTATGACCACTTGATGACAGGCTTAATGCCAATAAGCTCATCCAATGTGTGAAACAATTAAGTGTAAAAAGATAAATAAAATAATACATATAAATTCTTATTATCATATGCGTTAAAAGAAACCACTATTTGGGAAATATGTTGACGAATTACAAACACAATAAACCCCTCGTTATTTTTCAAATTATTTTATAATAAAGAAAAGATTGGTGTTAAAATTGATGAGCAGTGTAATGAAATTTATTAATGGTAGGTACTGCTAGTATTATACCCTTTGAAAATGAAAAAACAAAAATATTTTTTCGCAATAACGACAAATTCTAATGACTAATATTCTAATAAATTCTTTCTTTAAACGTATACAATATTTTCATTTTTTTAAATGAAAGATTAGTAATAAATTCGACAATGTAACATTATCTTTAACCACAATAATGATAATAAAAAACATAATTTATTGAAAAAATCAATTTAATTACCTATCATTTACTAGAGATTCTTTAGATGATGGGTGTTTTGTGCTTTACTCTACTCTACCACGAGATGTTCTTTATGAGGTATCCAGTTTCACAACTCGAAGACATTTTTTTACTGATAGAGATTTAAAAGCTATTCCAAAGTTACGTTCACGGTTATCTCATTAAGATATAGCATGTAGAGTTTGAAATTGAATGATTTATTACATGACTTTTTCAATGTGGTTAGTATACATTGTAAGTCTGTAATGCTTAACATGGAACGTATTTTTTTTATAACGGTACATCTTCCGGAATTTCTTTTTGATTTTACATCCCTATACATAATTAATGGTGATTTATTGTTTACCTGGGTTTTGATTGTTCATTCATACAACTATAAGAAATATATGTTTTCTCTGTTAAGAAATATGCAAAGAATCATATGCTTCGATGTGAATTATTTCAGTCTTTACAGTTTATTCATGAACGAAGGTAAGTTACAATAAGATTAGGTTTAACTAAGGTCAATTGCTGTTGCTGCCTTTAAAAATCAAAACAATATCAAAGGCAGATTTGCACGCGTTGTATGTAGATTACATTAAACACATGTTAAGAAAACAGATGTAGGTATATTTGAACACAATATTGTTGTTCATAAATCGATAGTATCATAGTATAATTGGATCGCAAAACAATTAACGATATTAAACCAAATAACAGCGGTGTTAGCCATATGCTATTTTGCAGCAGATATATTACTAATGTGACAGCGCTATTTTGTTGGTCTGATCATTAAATTATTCTGTTTATTCAACTGTATTGCCTTTGAATCGTTAAATCTTTAACACCGTAACAATAAATGATATAACCGTTTTATCCAACGCGTTAAAAATTGCTTTTCTATTGCAATGCAATTCAATTTCACTATACGATATTTCAATTAATGTGAGCACAGTCTTTGAATAATAGGCCTCAGTTACATCGAGAAAGAAGTCGACCGTGACTCGACACGGCCATAATGTTTTATAGCGTTCCAGTGTTTTACGATTGTCACATTTAATTATTTCATTGCTGGCAATTAAAGTTTGGTGGAAAACGATTTTTTACGTTTTACAGTCGCATTTGGGTAAATAAAACCTTCGGTTCCACTGTTTGTTTTTTACCACACACGATTTCGAAATAGTGATGTACCGCGCTCACCGATACGCGTCGATGAATTTATGATCGTGCGACACCTTACAGTCATAAATGGTTGCTTTCGATATTTTTATCTATGATTGCCTGGTTGTAGTCCGTTACAAACACTATTCCTGTCACGATTTTCTGTACACGCATTTCCATCAGGAGATGTAGGTACTATGGCACCTTCGCATTTGAATGCAAATGAATTTAAATATAAAAACATTTTTGTTTCATTGAAGTACCTAATAAAAATTATACCACTGAATATATTCACCAATTATGTACTATACGAAATATATGAATGTCAAAAAGTTGATTGAGAATATATATTGAATTTAGAAAGTAGTTTCAAGATAAAATTTTAAAACACATCTTTAGACACCTTTAGTAGAAATAGTGTTTATTATAAACAATTAGCCACGCGTCTTTCCTCGCAATTCAGGCAGACTTGCGAGCTTACATCATAACTCTGTTCAAGTGCTGATTAATACGAATATATGGGCACTTATCTTACGACCGTTTTCGCACAGACCTGAAGGTCCGCGATAATGTTTGAAGGCTAGTTTTTTCAAAAATAGGCTCGCGTTTGATTGTTATCCCACCTGATGGAAAGCGAGATATAATCTAGGGTGTAGCACGCTCGCCTAGAAAATGCCTAATCACTGTTGTCTTCAATAATTCCGGGTTAAACGAATCGTAAAATATGTACGCCGGCAAGGTGTTCCACTTTGTCACAGCCTCGAATAGCAACGATTTAGCAAAACGCTTCATCCAGCTCAAAGGAGTATCTATAAGATGTTGAGGGTACCCTGCCGTATGTAGACGTCCAATGGTAGAACGGAACAGGTGAAACGAAATTTTGATAGAAATCTGCAATCAGAATATAACCCACACCAACCAACCAATCAACAAAGGCTTAATATGTTATTTAATTAACGTCAACTGCCGTAAAAATTCTGTAGCAGCGGTGGTCTTACGAAAGTTCTAGATGCATCCAGTGACCTTGTTATCTATACAATAAATGTTTATTATAAAACTTAATATTGTAACTACGTGTAAGTAGTCGGTTTGTTATTTAGGCTACATTTTAAAACAACATATCGTACAGATTTCTTTTGATATGAGAACGTTTGTTGACATTTTAAATTATTTATATCAAATGCATGGTACATTAAGTAAAAATCAAATTATCGTTTTACCTAACAATCGATATAATATGTAGGTACTTATCCGGACTTTACTAAAATTTTCGTATGTAGAACGGCACATTAAATATTTTAACTAATTTATTTATTATCACTATCTGTTGCAATTTATGAGAGTGAGCATTATCGAGAATAATTTGACGTTTACAGGTTTTAATTAGTAATTTATCATGGCAGATAACAATGTTTACTGTTTTCCATGTAATTGATGTGTTGGCATAAAAAAAATGAATTATACACGTGTGTTTAGTAATGCATATTTATATTCAGACTGGGTTGCTTTTAATTAATCATCAAGATAGCGTTTTGTTTCGCTATTATTTTCTGTCATTTAGGAAAAAAACCATTTTAGAGGAGAAATCATGACAAATATAACTAGTAAATTATATGTATATAAGTATTTATAGCTAGACGACCAAACTAAATAAATACTTTTAAGTACATTGTATATTTAGTAAATTATAAAATAAATTAAATCATAAGTGACTGTATACCTACATATTATGTGTATGTAGCATTTTAAACCTTTCAAAAAATTTTATGTCTTCTTAATATAAGCATTGTTTTCAAACGTTTTGCTCCTTTGAATTCGATTTTTTAATATTCAAAATATAACTTAAAATAAATATCTTCAAAATAACTAAACAGTATAATAAAACATTCGTATTCAAACATTTTCCTACCGGCAAACGCTTCATTGTTCCCCACATGTTCATTAAAAGGAAATATGTAGCATGAAGTACAATTGATTATATTTTAGTTCGTTTCTGCTTATATTATTTTATTGAATTTCCAAATTAAATTACATAACTTTGTGTTAAATGATTTATAATTTTAACATCGCCTATTAATCGGTTTTCAAATAAAGATGGTACCAGTAGCCCTTTCTGATCATAACTAACTTTCTAAGAGTTCAAGAGCGACTAATATCAGATTCCTATTACATTGTTTCGCATAAATTATGCTACTCAGCTCTCGCTGAAACTTAATTATTAAATACGGCGTTGTTACAACCTAATAAAAACGTAATAAAAATTTTGAATTAATGGTTATTATTTAAAGAACCAGCTATTTCGCTGACAGTTATAATTGAGTCGCTGACTGAATTTATAATTCACTGATTATAATGTTTTACAGTTTAGTGAAAAAAATATATAAAAAGTTACCAAAAAAAATTTCGATGGCGGTCATAAGTATGAAGTTTTGTTTCTCATATATATTTTAATGATGTGTATCAAGCAAATATATTACAGCTTTACGAGCCTTGATGGAGCGCTATGTAATTAAAAAAAACTGTACAAGCTTGTGTTACTTGTATGAAAAAAAAATGTTTCACAGCTCTGTGTAATTTTAAGTCACAATTATTTTTAATCATCGCATACGTTTTTCGTGTAAATCATCCATACAACACTCACTCCCCTTAGTATGAAATTTCGAATAATGAACGAGTTGTATAAAAAGGCATATATGATACTTGATATACATAAGTGTTTCTAAACACTTCGTCTTTGTAAAACATAATTCACTAATGCCTTAGAGAATTTTTTTATTGTTTTATGTACATACTTTTGCATATAGCACCATTGCGCCCCGTCCTTGGTTCAGAATGAGAAAGCTTAATGTCCCACTCCACCACGCTAGTGAATTACAGATTGATAGAGTTCGCACGTGAATAACACCGATATGTGCAAATTCCTTACAATGTTTTCCTACACTGTCACAGCAAATGACAATTTTAAAGACGTACAGTATTTATAAAGCATTCAGGTGCGCCAGGATTAGAACCCACCACCTTCGCAGTGGTAGGCAAAATTCTTAACCACTAGGCTGTCACTGTAATATTCCTACATTAATATTAATTCAAGCGGTATTAACCACTCTACATGAGATCCGATCGAGCGTTCCACCGACACTGTATAAATAACGTGCTGGGTTAATCTAATTACTTAACGCAATGTCTTATATGTGAATTTTTGTTGCACGTTATTGTAACCACGAGTCGATACTGAGCCTAATTTGTTAAACCTATGTATCCAATACATTGTATCAATGCTGTACCTACATTTTATATCCTAATGTAATCCTTACAATTTTCTATAAATATCATTTACAATATTAAGTGCCGGTTGGATGGATTGCTTGTTGGCATTTTAAAAGCCCTTTTATCCAAGCTCTCCTAAAACGACGACTGACCCTTGGCACATGTAATTCCTACCGTTAGATGACGATTGTGAACATACGTCGTTGTCATTCCGAACCGAAGCATCTGTTATCCCCCCCACCACTCTCCGATGGAAAAAGGCAGCCTAACATGTATTGTTATTCATAAGTCATTTATTTGTTATGAGCAAAAATTGTATATGTCCAATATTAAACATTAAAAACGTTTTCAAATTTCAAAAAATTATTTAGTGAAATCTATTTACTCGGCTATTTGTCAGAATTTACACACATTTTTTATTGTTAAATTATACATCATTATACCTATTAATCACTTAATAATACATAGTAACTACTTATTAATTACTTATTAGTTACTTATTAATACATCGTTACTTATTTATTAACTAAAGATATTATCTAAGCACAACATTGATGGTTAAAACAAAGTTAATTCGTTTCGTTTAACTGAAGATGGTCGCCATTGAGCCGTGCTCACAATTAATTCGATTTACACGCTTGAATTGATCAAAACATGTCAGTGTCTTCCCCGCTTAATAGATTCTTAAGGCTCGGTGGGTTTTTTGTAATCTCTTTAGAATTCATCATGTGTACTTTCTTACATACATTTTATTCTTGCCATGTTATATTAAGAACAGTCCGAATAAAAATGTATCGTGGCATCCGTATCGTTAATTAATGTTCAATGATTCCATTGCCTGCACACATTAGATAAGTATATTATACCTATTAATTATTAGTGTTTACTAAATAAAGATATGTACCTATATGGATATTATGTAGGTATATACAATTTTTTTTTAGTTGAAAACAATGTAAAATTGAATAAAATGCAAGTTGATTAAAACTGTAGATGTGTGGATCTAGGCTCTAAAAGCTTTTAGAAAGGTGGAACGAAATCCATGCGATATGTCAAAATTATCCAATTAGTTTTACGATCATACAATAATAGATCTTATATAAATCGGAGCTAAAGATCACAGTCGCATATAAATTTTTAATGGTTAGCAGAATCAATGCGAGAAATAATATTTTTTTGTTGAAACTTCAAATTTCACGGTTTCATAGGCACTCTTGTGCAAATACGGTAATTGGTGTAATTTAAATTAATTGAATTTAAATGGTAGTTGATTGACACAATATTTTTTGCATTGAAATTTAGAAGTCCGAGAGTCAAATAAAATACTTTAATAGGGCTTCGTAGAATAAAAGTTTTGTAATCTTTTCAAAAAAAAGACAGGTGCTTTTAATCAATGGAACGTGTACTGTACTAAATGCATACTTTTTTTGATTTATAAATTAAACCTAGCATAGAGGCAGATCATCAGGTGACCTGATGGTAAGCGGTAACTATCCCCTATGGCCATGTGCAACACCAGAGCAATTGCCAAGCTCTTTTCAAGCCTTTCTTGAAGAACCCCATGTCATAGCTCTCCGGGAATACCTCAGAAAGATGCTAATTCCATATCTTTCACGTCCGTGGCAAAAACCCATGTACTGTACAACTTTACTAAATGATTACTGTACTAATCACATACTACGACACGCATACATCTCAGGTAGGTACTTCAGCAGTATTCAAAACTAGACAAAGAGCTTTCCCAAGACTTGCCACAACACACATCCTCCGTTAATCTCGTCCAATCACTACCACCTGTTTTCTTAATATAATAATAATTAAATTTGTTAATTAGACCTAATATAATTAAATTACAATAATACCGTCAAAGATATATACAGTTACATATTTACGAACATAAGTAACATAAAGTAAAAGTAACATCACGCCTGTAATCCCTGAAGAGGTAGGCAGAGGAGTACAGTACACTCCCACATTAGTATGGCCATAATATGGTTTAGGATTGATATAACGATCAACAAAGGAATGCGGGAAATTTCGCTTTATTTTGTCTGTAAATAATTTAACAACTGTATTGTATTGTATTGCTCTTTGGGGAGGCCTATGTCCAGCAGTGCACTGAGATCAGCTGATGATGATGATGACTGTTTAAAATAAGGATAAGTAGATACTATCCCCTTTTTTGATGTATTTTTATATAACACAATGTTAAAAATTTCCGTATCTGAAGAGGATCAAGTTAAATAAGTAGAAATTAAAAATTAATAAAAATTAAGAAATTATAAAATTAAATATTTCTGTACGAAAAAATCAAGTTAATTAAGTAAAAAATAAAAAAAAATATGTACGAAAAATTCAAGTTAATTAAGTAAAATATATTTCAAGGTTACTGAGATGTATGATTGTGTGTAATTAAACACATTTATAAGGTCGATTATACATTTTGCATTCCCGCAGCCTTCACACAGTAGGGCTCCAACAGTTAATGTAATAAAGGAATTTGAATACCATCATTAATAATGTTCAGTGGAACTATATTCTACTCTGTCTGCTGTTGAGACTGTAGTATTGTTATAAAGTGGCTGTCTTTAAGAAATATTCAGCATACCTAGTAGATACCTTACAGAGAATATTTTCTTATTAATAAACAGGTATTTCTACATCGTTGTCCAATTCCCCGAGTGCATTGTAGAGTTGGCTGTTCAATTAATAGTTGTCATTGATTAAAAACTAATTGCAATCGCACGAAATTCAATATGAAAATATATTTCATCAAACTTTTTTTAAAATACAAATTACATACTATATGCAGGTAAATATATTTTAGTAAAAAAAATGTGCACTTCACATTAAATATCAATTGCTATGACAATGAAGGAAAAGGCGAGGAAACTTGTACATCTTAGAGTTTTCCATAATGTTCTTCATGTCTGGTAATGCTTATTTGACCAGCATGACAGACTATGGCTATTGTCATCATCAGCCTATTGCAGTCCACTGCCGGACGTAGGCCTTTTCTGAGGAGTTATGCCCATATTCCCCACGCTGGGCTAGCGGGTTGGAGATCGAATAACACAGCCTTTCGCACCACCTACGCTGCTGCCCATAGGCATTTAGCTGTGACTAGGCAAGCCGCGCCATACCGTGATCTACCAACGCCAGGCTTAATCGCCTCTTACGACACCCTGTGTTCCGGGTTGGGGGTCGGGAAATGTATTCTTGCTCCACCCAGATACGAAGGCCATGTCACTTCTCATTCTGAGAGAGGACTTGTGTCCTATAGTGTAACAATAAAAGATTTGATAACAATGATGAGGGCTTTAACGAATCAATAACGGTGCGCCAGCTGTCGTTTACAAATACATTTTTTTTGAATGGCGCAATTTTTCAAAATTATTTTCATCAACGAGATGTGATGTTAAAATTCAGTTTAACATTTACTTAGAATAGAAATAGGTCTGTGAACTCTAAATTAAACGTTAGTATTAAAATAACAAGTCATTTATAATATATAAGTAGATCTATTTGCTTCAATGTTCCTGCTCCATTCGCATGCTTCAACAACACCTACGCGAAACTGTTCTTGTAAAATAGCTCTTTAACATAACTCGCTTTACCCATTGGCTTTGAAATGTTTAGTGTGAATAAACTTGTTCTGATATAACCATATCATCGATATCTAGTTCAGAAAATGGAACCGTGGAGACCGTCATGCCGACACAAAGTTACGAGTAGATACGTCAAAAAGTGTAGAAAGATGTTTGTCATGTTTAACAATTCTATTGTATCTAGTCTGAGAGCGAAGAAGGTATACTCGTAATTAATTATCAATATACGATTTCAATTCGATTATGAAACAAGCATTTAGGGATTGTTGTGTATGAGTGCCTGGGTGATGTTATCCACGATATTTCATAATATCCACGATAAACATTTAGAATATGATTGATTGATATGACAACTCATTACAATTTAATTAAAATAGAAATACATTTTTAAAATCTAATTTAGCATCAACAAATAATAATAGTGTTGGCTACCGAGTCATAAAATACCTGTATTTAATCAAATATGATAAAACTGACGCCATATTCAAAACAAACAGTTTTTATTAAGTGTTACTTGCGTACAAGGATGTCATGACTTAAGGCCATAAACGTGAAATATCATACGTTCGTGCTACGCATGCGTGATCAAACTTTCGTGTGCAAGTTGGTACGGACGATAAAAACTTATTAAACAAACTATAAATAATCGAAAAATTGAATCTAATTCTATTTAACGGTGCCAGAACAAAAATGATGCATGAGGTTTCATAGCGCGCCTCGTTGATTGTGTAAGCATAAAAACATTTGATTATAATTCACCTGTGGTTTGAAATCGATTGAAAATGCTTAAGTTTAGTAGTATTTTGAAAGAAAATACTTTAAAAAGTATGAGTATTTATGGTGCAACTGATGATACAAGTTTCCCTAGAGAATAACTGTGCGGATACAAAAAAATAAATAATACGGTTGTGATAAGATTAAGAAAACTAAACTCTCTAAGGTTGACAGTAATCATATTACGACAATAATAAAATGGGGCTTACGGTCAACGCATCTCGATATCTGAGACACGATCAGGCCCGTTTCATTTGTCAGGTGACTCAGCGATGTCGTTGACGTGACGTCCTTAAAATGCAAATTTTTGAAAAATCGAACAATACAAATCTCGATCAGCCCGTCTCGATTCATCGACGGTATCGACTCATGTCTCGCCAAGCAATTGAATTCAGTCGATCACTAATCGATGTCTTGTCCGTGATAGGCGCGGTCGGGGGCCACGGCAGCAGGGTGCCGACTTACCACACAATCCATCGTTAACTTCTTTCTTCCTTTCATTAACATTATCCCTTTTAATATCAACTTTATTTCTATTGCATGTAAAGTTCATATTTCTTGCTTCAATGCTAAGTATCTTACCTTTTTATACTTAATTTTCTACCGCACTTTCGTCAGCAACTTTAAGTACGTTGCCATAAATAAAATCCATAAGACTTATTGCTAGAACATATATTACTTTGAACGTTGTGGGCGTTTGTTTCATTCTCGAATTGAAATATGAATTTAACCTCATTACCTATCTTAATACGGGATTTGCCCTTTCGCGCCGACTAATCACAAATGAGCATGTAAAGTCAGTAAATTATGTTGCATTGAGCTCATATTACTTGTGTTTTTAGTCTTATTAAGTAGTGGTTGCTTATTCATAATTAACCCCCCTCGAAGTTTATTACTTCTGTATGAGTAAATGAATGTGTGCAGTTCAGTTGATTTGAATTGACTTTACTTCTGTCCGTGCTGAAGTGTCCATCAAACGGCCTTCATTGTCCATTATCCTTTTATTTGAAAACAGGTGGACGTCACTCAAGAACATCATTTTTCAAACATCACTTGGAAGGCACTTCTTCGGTATTAATCTTTTATCAGATCTCTATAATACATTGTTAAACAGCTCGGTACCTACCAATAATGTTTCGAAAAACGAAATAATTGAATCTGTTTTGCCTTCTCTTAAAAAAGTAACGATAGTTATAAGAATTTC
>DWDV01002175.1:0-11959 GCA_018245615.1 Mimoniades ocyalus
GGCGGCTGCCCCGCCAGCATCTCGTACAGCAGCACGCCGTACGCCCACCAGTCCACCGACTTGCCGTACGGCTGGTACAGGATGATCTCCGGCGCGATGTAGTCGGGTGTGCCGCAGAACGTCTTGGTGGTCTTGTCGCCGGTGATGCCCTCCTTGCACATGCCGAAGTCCGCGATCTTGATGTGCCCGTCCAGGTCGAGCAGCACGTTGTCCAGCTTCAGGTCCCGGTACAGTATGCCGCGCGAGTGCAGGAAGAACAGGCCTATGGCGATCTCGGCCGCGTAGAACCTGACATATTTGGAAAATTTCCAAAGTGAAGTGTGCATAGTACCCTTACATATTATTATGTACCTTAGCAAGATAATTTACAATTTTATTTTTATTTAATTTCACATTTAAAAAAAGAGTACCTACAACGGTTTTTCCAAATTTAACATCAGAATATCGATAATTAATGTGACAAGAAATCTTATGTAGAAAATTTTATATAATTTGTACGGAGGTGTTCACGTTATATAAAATAATTATTATAGAATCTCTGTCAATGTGTTTTATTCAGTTTGTGAATTTATTTATGAATGTTCAATGATTGTACTCGTATGATGTACATGTGTTCGTACTGTTATGACTCTACCGAGTTTGAGATCAGACGACTGTGTGTAAATTTTACTAAAATATTATTATAATTAATTCACTCACACGGCCACGGGCTCCTTGAATTTACCGCACTGCTGTATCTGGAACATCAGATCGCCTCCGTTTACGTACTCCATCACGAAGTAGAGACGGTCCTGAAACAGGAGACGATTATGTGTCTTAGGTCAAAACACACACAAGACTCACGCACACAAGCATGTGTCAATTGGGAATTTGGAATCATTAATGAAATTTGTATTCATTAAAAATTTAAACAACCCATTGCCACATTGACTTTGTGTTAAACTATATACAGAGTGTTCTTTTAATAACTAGGACAAATATCGATACTATTTCAAAAACTCGTTTCGATTAAAATTACGGCTACGGTCTTTTTAAGATGTCAATTTAAATAGCTCTGTACAATATAAAACAAAACATGGGTTTTTAAAATTATTTTTATTTGTGTAAAAAGAAGTATTTACTGGATCAAAATACATTGTGTGTACGATCGTGTGGGCAACTCGCGCCAGCTCCACTCACCATGGTCTGGAAGCAGGAGTGCAGTTGGACGAGGAAGGGCGGCTTGTTGCTGAGCGCGAGGACCCGCTTCTCGACCATGGTGCACTCCACGTCGTCGTCTTGGATGATGATGTCCTTCTTGAGTATCTTGATGGCGTACAGCTCGTCCGTGCCGCGTCGCTCCGCCAGCATCACCTGCGAGAAAGAATGGAGGAAACCTTAGGAATATTCAGTAATATTTCATTGGTGCGTGCGTGTACCTGACTGTCGCGCTGGGGATCGTGGGTTCGATTCCTGTCCAGAATAAATATTTGTGTGATGAACACAAATATCTTTAATAAAAACAATATTTTATACTAAACACAAAAACTAGTTTTTTTAAATAATCATTATTGAATTATTATTACATTGTAATTTTTTATACAAACCAAACGTAGTTAATAAATTTTGAATACAATATCGTCTGAAAGAATAAAGGCTGGAAAGATATTTCTATTGATAAGCATAGAGGGCATCCAATTGGAAGGAGCGAATTGTTAACAGACGAGATCTTCTGGATTGCAAAAGATTCCTTAAATTCCAGAAACATAAAAAAATACCGAAAATAACAAGGAAGTCGTTAGGGATGAGGCAGTTGCTGCTGAAGTAAATGAATTGGAATCGTCTTCACAAAGGAATTGCTGTAAATGTATTTTTCATTAAAACGTCTTCCACTGTACATGGTAAAACAACGTAAATTGGTTGGACGAGTTTCATTTGTTTAGAAACGAGTAGCTTAATGGATACAATGTGGGAGCTTAAGTTTTATTTTAAATACATTTATAGAATTGGTGTTGCGAACAGTTTGCCTGGACCTTTCGGTTATAGCCTGTCTGTCTATAAATATTGAAAAGGAATAAAGATGTTAATGATAAAATATACATATAGAGATAAAGCAATACTTCCTAAACTAAAAATGTGTGTTTCGCGATGAAGTTACCATAATCTGATATTACGATATTATAATTATAATTATGTTACGTTATAGATGGACCTCTTGATGTGTACGTATAACGTAAGAAATGTAATAATAGTCAACCACAATAAAGTAATCTACCTATTATGTAAGGATTTTACACAAGGAAGTATTTAGATTTTCATACTTAAGTTAATTAAATTTTGATAATATTTCGAAAATACCTTTCCGAACGATCCCTTCCCTAGAACCATGATAAAGTTGAAATCGGATGCCCTAATGACATCGGCTGCCGCCATGTTGTGCGGGACCTCCTTGTCCGGCGGAGGTGGAGCTCTGCGGGACCCGACGCTGGTGGTCCTCATCTGGTTCTTGAGTGTCGCAAGATCCGTACCCTCCTCCGGTACGGGCACGTTGTAGAAGTCACCCTCTTCTTGAGTGAGCAGCTTGAACCAGCCATCGGGGGGAGACTTCATTATTTCAGAGATCCCGAAGGACAGGGAGCCCATGAAATCGTTCCGAGAGGTGCGATCCCAATCCCACACCTGGAATTCAAAAATGGAAATAGATACTTTGATTTTCATTCGCAGCTAAAAGCGTTAAGATAGTATGCTTAGATTAACGAATATTTAAGTTAGTCACAACCAATTTAGTGTTGTTTGAAAACTTACTTGCGAATTTGAACTAGACTTAGAATTACATATATTAAATATATAAGTTAGTAAATTCATCATCATCGAATTTATTTGAATCCGCCTCGAGAGAGACGACACTAAGCAAACTTCGTAAACTCGGTAACTTGCCCTAACATGTTCCGGTCGATCGGTAGCAAATTTCTTTAATGCGCTAGGTTTTTCGAGAACAGCATCTCGATGAGACTGCAATAAGACTGCAATAACTCAGATAAGACTGCAATTTAGATTGACTATAAATGTGTACAAAATGTAAACATCACTTTACATCGGATGATCGACCTGTTAATCAATTAGTATAAAAAAACACGGGCGAGGTTTGACCTCAAGTAACAGCCGTCGGTCCTTGTCTTCCGGCTTCAGATCGAAGGTGAGCGTCTCGTTCCACACGGGATTCAGCGAGCTGCGGATGGTCTTGGTTTTTTTCTTCACGTTGTCCGTGTCCGGGATCAGCTTGAGCTTCACGTAGGGATCCGACAGGCCGTTCGGGTCCATGGGGATCAAGTTGCGGCCTTGCTTGACTGAAGCGTTAGAGGTAGTAATTTTAGTACGAGTTTCGGAAACCTTGGAGGATTTGGTTTTGGGATCAGTCGAAATCTGAGCATATATCAAATGCCGAATTATTTGACAAATGAAATAATTTAATCTGTCTGTACAAAGGTAGAAACTAAATAAATAATAAACAAACTTCAAGAAACTGAATAACATTCCCACCTAACATTTCGTTAATTTTAAATACGATATGTTCTTCATACTTAATTCTTACAAGAGCATTGTAAAATTTTCATATTCTATTAACACTAAAATAGTTTCAACTTGTAACGCTCAGTATAACTTAATTTATGTTTCTCTTGCACTGGCGATACTATATTTCTTAGACAATGTAATTCACGATTGCTGACAATTTCAACTAGAGTACAATTTAATCAACAACTTCAGAAAATTAAAATCAATTCTGAATTAAGAATGCACATTGCACCAAAAAACGAAAATGAGAAATAAGATGGAAAAATGAGTAATAAGAAATAACATGGAAAAATTGGGAAATGAGAAATAAGATTGGGAATTGGGAAATGAGAAATACATTAAAAGTGGGATTTGGATAAACGGTCCGAACCTTCGACAGTGAGCTTGTTGTTGGTGCACGTGATAGCAAGCTCGATGCGGCCGCGTCGCTCCGTGTGGTCGCAGCCGCAGAGGTTCGGCACGGACTCCTCGCAGCGCTTGTGCACGTTCATGTCGCATGCTGCACGATACAAACATCTCACAATCTTGTCACAGCACCCAGTTTCATGTCTTCCGCCCTAATAGTACTCAGTAATTGAACCAACTCATTACAAGTGATGAGAGAGAAATGGTCTTTGCATTACTGTTCGTTAATAGAAATTTCTATTAAACTTTATATTTAAAAAAACTTCTTTCGTTTCTTCCAAGTATGGATTTTTTCGGCAAATAAAGTGTTCTGGTTCTGTAAAATCTGGCCTTAAGTTCGAAATTTCGAAAACTTCAGTTACTTGATTCAGCAAACATGTGTTTCTATCTCGTAACTTTTAAGGGAAATTCATAAGAAGCGAATTCCTGATTGCGTCATAGAACTTAGAAATACCAATTTACTACAGCAAGAAACACGTACCTACTGTTTCTTTTTGTGGTATTCTTATGTAACTTTATGTTTTTCATGCATAATTAATTCAATAAAAATATAAACAGTGTTTTAACATAGTAATTACCTCGTAATAAAAGTTAATTTACTTGTGACACAAATTGCTTTGGAAGTATACAAAGAAAATGTTCTTAATTTATTAAAACATCTAATAAAGTCCAATATAAAAAAGAAAACTAACTCAACATTGAAATAACGGAGAGAGTCTTGTATAGCATTAATATTCTAGATTCAAACTTAGAAAGACCTTTACAAGAACAATGAAAAGACCATTTCAATTAAGGAAAACTTTACATAGAGCTAGACGTTGGCTCAAAGTTGTATCGTATTGCAAAATAAAATTTACTTAACGTAGGCGGTACTTGTATCACCACGGCCGAGAAACTATAGGCATTAAAGGTATGTGAAAATATTTTTCATCCCTTATATACGCATTTCTATGCGAAATTGTCTCGTCTGAGGACGAATAAAAGTACGTATCAGATTTCTCTCTGGTTCTATCATTACAATTTTTCATATAGGTTCGCGTATGATTATGTAAATATTAAAGTATTCTACGTGTTGTTTAATTTAAAAAAAATGCATATTTTTACTCAAGTCAGACGTTTGCCATATAATGCCAACACACAGACAACCCAAGGAACACTATAGTTGTCATTACTATGCTTGCATGAAAGCGTTCCTTTTAACGATGCGTACGCTGAGTAAAAGTTTAATATTCGTAAAGCTTTTATAAACATATTATTCATAATAAATAACCGTAAATTTTGCTTCTAATTTTTTTACCGTTTCTAATTGGACATTTAAATGACCAAGAACTATTATATTAGTGGATGCTTATATAACAATAATATTTATCGTTCACTCTTTCGCGGTGAAACAAGTTCGCTTTCATTAATCTTCATTTTAATAAATGGAACTGGCTGCATAAAAGTGGAAGAAAAAAAATAGAAAACCAACTCACCTGGAGCAGCGCAAGAAATAAAATAATAATGCCAACGGCGAAGTAATAGAAAAAAAGCGAAACAAAGAGACTAAAGCGGTTTGTGTCTGAAAGAAAACAGTTTAATGTATATGTGGATGAAAAACATAGGCACGAATTCGAATTGTAACATACATAAGAAAATTTGCGAACAAGAAGAAAATTTATATTTATAAGGGAATGGTATATTTAGGTATATACGCACATAAGTAAAGGCGAGTACATATCCCGATAAATTTAATCGTAACAATTTCCTATTAAATTATATTTATTAAAAAATATTTAGTGAAGATAATTGAAATGTTTATATTAGTAACAAAATGATAATGTATAAATTAGTAACATTGCAAAACATCCTAATATATAACACGTTTAACTTCATTTTTTGGATTAACTACAATGACATCTAAGTTGATGATATATTTACAAAATTTAACAGCTATATAAATGCGCATGCAATATATGATAAAATTAATATAATGACAACACTAAAAGTAGCGTTAATCTCGATTTTCGATACTGTTTTAATAGCACAAATATTCAAAATAAACTAGAAAAAAAGGGCTCGGGTTTACAACAGCCTACATATCGTCTAAGGCGCAAAGTATTGAGATGTCGTGCAAATTTAACAAATCCCACTCAAGAGAGACAAGCAAGGACAAGTTACAAGACGGAATTTATTCGTAAGCCTTATAGGGTACACACTCGTACATGCGATGTTCAAGTCTTCCGAGTGAACTTTATTTAATAAATAGTGGGCTTATAAAAGTGACTTTGACTAAGTTACATTAAAATATTTTCAAAAGGTTACAGTCAAGAAGACAAACAAAGGTTACCTTACATAAAACAACTATAATTTTCATTAATTTAAATAGATTTTTGGGGATCATTACTGGAAAAGTAATAAAACATTTCATCCATAATCATATTTCAAACTAAATAGGGTATAAATTTCAAAATGTCTGTACAAGATAATATTGGTATAATATTAAAAATAAAGCAAAGGAACGGTGAAGAAACTAGTCAATAATCAAAACATACAATAAAATAACAAGATTACCCTCTTTATAAATAAAATAAATAAAATTTACATTTATAGCGTTACCTAATAAGATGGACAATAAAAAGCGTTGATTTAATGCAGTGCTTAAATATGACCTAGAGTCGTTAGTCACTAGAGCTAGCTAATGTTAGCAGCCTCGGTGCCGTAAAGGGAAGAGGTTTATTGATCACGTCGCATGCATGAACACTGCTTTGATGCACGCAGGCATATTACTACCATGAGCAAAACAATTTACGGATCAATTCTTAATATGGTTCCATGGTTATAGATAGATCTCTTTGTTCAAGATTAGACTGTCTGCCGCTGAGTAGCCAGTAACTTGACTGATGTTAAGGACATTTACTAAAAGGGCTCTTTATGAACTATTACTGAATAAATGCATTTGCATCTGTATATTAGGTAGCATAATAATGAGAGTTGCATTTCAATTTAAATACAATAAAAGCGGAAAGCGAAAACGGTGTATATGGCCTACAGTGACCACGTTAATGAACTAGGCTATCATCATCATCATTATTATCATCATCATTATCATCAACATCATTATCATCATCATCAGCCTATTGCAGTCCACTGCTGGACGCGGGGCTCCCCTAACTGGCTATGCCCATAATTTCCACGCTGGGCATGCGGGTTGGGGATCGCAAGAACACAGCTTCTCGGAAACCAGGCTATATTTGAAGCTAATGTAGATTAGATTTCAAAAATATTCATTCGTTCAAAAAGCAGTCCAACACGTAAGATAGAACCGTTCAATGAAGCGGACGTCACCTTCATTCCGCTCCAACGGTTTCGCTCATTCGCTACACCGGGTTCCTTCAATCACTGTAATTGGTGCACAGAAGCAATTTACACTCTGCCTCACTACATTCATTACCTGGCTATTGCATACGTCATTTTAACTGCCGGCATAAAGGTTATGAAAGTGATTTCCCATTCCCGAAATACCTTTTTTAGCCAACGCATGGTAGTTCAGTAATATGGAGCACATGACAAATGACAATATAAAATCGTATTAAAGACGAAGAAAATGTATTAGAAATAGACCGTGTTCATTGTAACAATTTAATTGATGCAATAAATACTTATAAATAGCCTTTAAATCTAAATGCTTTGAACATTTGTTGCACATGCATCTAACAAGAAATGAGCTCGAACAAACGGAATGCAATTGAAGCCAATGACGTCAATTAAATAGACAATGGTAATGATTTCGCGAGGAAAGCTCTCGCAACAGGCTGGAAGGGGACGCAAGAGGCGTGCGGAAAATGCAAATAAAGCAGACAAAAGTGTGATTGAACAAGGAATCTAAACTTCTCGAACTGGTAAACATCTAATTGGATTTTCTCGACAAAACGCTAAATTCCGCCGATTCTTCCCGTGAAAGATTAAATCGACGCTAAAACAGCATTTGGGCGAAATGTCGTTCGACGTCAACATTAACATTGGCGATTCGTGCATGCACTTCTGGTATTTCTGACTCGACGGTCTCTTTTCGAACAGAAACACTTTTTTGATTTTGACATGTTTCGTTTTCAGTGCATTACTTCCTTTACTGCTAATCACACATCACGAATACGGTTGCAAGTAATACTGTACGTACCTAACAAATTACCCAAAATCTAAACGAGCAACATATCCAGTGATTTGATCGATCACCCGTGAATTACATTCATCGTCCACTAATAGGGGGGTACGTAAATTCTATGCAAGTTTCCATTGTATTGGAAACGTCGTTACTTTGATTGTTACATTTGTACCTCCACATTTATATCCTTGGTGGGCGAGACCGTGGAGCATTGAACCACAATGGTCGCAAAACGTTGGAGCAAGAAATGTCCAATGGTTCCACTTGTGCGGTGCGTATTTGGCCTTCGCAACAATAAATTACCATTAAAATTCTGTTAACGCGACAATGATTAATTTAGCGCAGTTAAAACAACAGCAATCGCTTTGTAGATAATGTCGTTGGAAGCTGAAATGACTACACAGGTAATGTGTGTCGTTCACAATGGTCTAATTGAAATACAAAACATGAAATCGTATGTATTCATTGATCCCAGCTTACATAGTAACGAAATAGATGAGAAAAACAAACTAGCACCATTGTGAACGGAACACCACGTTATAAATAAAGAAATTTGAGAATTACAGTTGGAGAAATTAGAAAAGTGAATATACGTGACACAAGATTGATAAGCAACAAGTGAAAAAAATAGCAAAAATGCACCGCCACCGAAGTTTGAAAGCTGAAAGAACATCTAAAATAAAAAGCGTTAGTCCCAAGCGAAGTCCAATTGTATTTCCTCTGATCCCGATACCTTGACACTTGAGGCCCTGGTGGAGGAGGCCGTAGAGCAGCGAGCCGCAGTGGTCGCAGAACGTCGGCGACGAGTACGTATGGGTTTTGAAGTCGTGTTTGGTGCGTGTGTCCTGTCGATCATTGTTGCCATAATAATGCTAACGTTGAATATTGAGCTCACTTACCAACGACACAAGGACACGTTTATTGAACTATTTGTAGTAGTGACACGCCAAAGTGTTCCACATATGTGACCCGAGCTGTGCTAAGTGAATGAAGTTACAAATATTGCGATATTAATAGTAGAAGTGACGTCAGTAAGTCTCCCCAAGTGTATCATGAATTGTGAACATATTCTTAATAATCATAACGTTTTTAAATTATAGACCCTATAGATGAAAAGTAGTTAGGCGTCTCTATGTATATTGGGTTTAGTTTTACCGAAGATTCGTTTTGATTACTGAGAATATCAGTTAAAAGAAGAGTTGTCTTTAAAGATTAAAAATAAAAAGCTCCTCTTGAGTTACTTACCAGCGCTGAAAATAAGATGTTAAGGTATTTTACCAATTAAATTTGATGGGATTAAAGATGGATGGTAAAAGGGGGAGCAAAGGATAGGTGCCATTTTCCTGTTAAAAATTTCAATATTTAACTGAGTAATTACTACCGGAGAACCCTTTCCCAATAAGTTAATTAATCAACCGAAAAATAAAATAAAACAACGCCGAAATAAACTTGGACTTTTTGAACGTTTTATTTTTCCGCTTGAGTGTACCGCTGTGCCAAAGCAATTATTAATTTGCTGCCGGACTAATGAGATCTCAAGAGTCTTTAAAAGTTTTATACGAACACTGCATTTATTTACGTAATGTATTGGGTACTACTATAAAAAAGGCCTTTTTCTGTATATTTCTGGAGAATTATATACTTCTAATACTTATATGATATATTTATTTATTTCTTTACTCTTTATTGTACACCATTAGCAATACAAAGGGCAGAATATTGCCTAGTGGCATTCTCCATTGTTCAATCCTTGGAGAATAGTAAAAAATATAAAAACATATAGATAGCCCATAAAGCAGTGGTTAGTAAACGTGGCTATTATACCGGGGTCGTGGGTTCAATTCCCGCCCAAAATAAATATAAGTGTGATGAGAGCACAAGAACCTTGGACGAAAAGCCCTTTTAAAAATATTATAAAAACTTTTGAAAGGGTTCAATTACAATTTTTTTTTATTATGAATAGTTGTGCGTGCTGTCCGTATAGCGCGACCAAATGTAAATCATCTTAAAAAGTTTTCACCGGTAAATCAGCCGAACATGCATATTTGCCAAAACACGTATTAAACTTTGTTCATCGACGTTCACACCGCCAAATATTCGCACGTCGAAATTGTATCCGAAGCGATGTTTTGCAAGTTATAGATTTATTGGGAATTGTGTAAAGTTTTCTCGGAAGCGTAACTCTTATTGTTCAGGACAAGAGATTCATATGCAACCCGATTATACAGTTACGCGTGGTCTTATAAAATATCTTGTAAGAAACGAATCATCCTAAAATTTTTCAAATAACCATCGTCGGTAAATCTATTCCATATGTTATATCACATAACTGGTTAAACATAGAAGTGCTACACTCATCTGCCTACCCCGTTAGGGTAAATAGAGGCGTAACGTTATGTTGAAATATATTGCAAAGATAGTTCGGGTTATTTTGAATCACGTATTCTCTTGGACAATTCTTTTTTTCCATTGACACTGCTCAAACGGCCTAACCCTCAAAACGTTATATATAACATTAGTATACTAGTATATATATACTACAAGCAACATACAATGTAGAGAGTGAGTGCCGAGGAAGTGTAATTGTATTGTATTCGTACTTATTTACATAAACACGGGTACAGTGTACAAAACAAATTTCGGTTCGTGTAAACAACATTTAGTTGTAAACGTTACAATTTACGGTAATCTGCTGAGCGCAATTATCAGTAATTAATATGTCTCGGCAACGAAACTCAAAACGGAAAGTGACCAAATCTCGAGCGTCTACATTCGGGACATTGCATTAAGATTACGTCGAGGGTAAATGTATGAGCGGTGTAACGGTACAGGCTGATGATGATGAAGACGATAATGAGGATGATGATGATATTGATGATGACGAAAAAGAAAGTGGTGATGAAATGCAATGTATTGACAACGGTATGTCATGACAGTGAGTGCTTTTTATGAGTCTGAACTTTTACCTACTTCATTTGTTTATTTGGCAATAGGCTCGTGTTTAACTCCAATGTCATCTGATGGAAAGCGAGATGCAACCTAGGGTTTAGCACGCTCGCCCAGTAAAAGCCTATGTACTCTTGTGTTAAATAATTTCAGGTTATACTAATCGAGAAAAATTTACGCCCACAGGGAGTTCCACTCTTTCGCAGTAGAAGCGATTAACACGCAAGATTTGTATACGGGATCCCTGGACTAAGGGTACGGAATGGTGCTAAATCACAATTTACTATTCGTTATCATTGTTGCACAAACGTCACATGCAGAAGCGACGTATGTACAATAGATGTATGTATATAGAAGAGAAAATATATGAGACCGGCTGTATCCTGCAAAAACTACTCAAATTTCTGGTCACACTACCTCCAGCTTCAATGTTCTATATTTAATATTGCGCAAATCATACCACCGTTACAATCTTACTAGCCGCATTCCCTATTGTTGGCTTAGGAATCGGGATCGTAATTATAATTGCTTGTTATTATTAGGGTTTGGGAAGATAATGAATTTAATCATATCTTCAGAATGGCTGTAATGTATAATCCCTTTAATATTTTGCAATATTTGCGTCCAATTAAAATGGTCATTTTGGTTAATAGACATTTCAAAAATTTATGTTTACTACATATGAATACTACAGAAGTGAAACATAGAATACATAGACATAGGAAATACTGTAACGAATAAAATAAACCAAACAATTTATTTAATAATAATAGCAGTCATTGATACCTCATAACGTAATAATCGTGGTCACCGATTTTCAATGAGTCGGAGTGTTAAAGTAACTTCACGCCTGTAATCCCCGAAGAGGTAGGCAGAGGAATGTAGAACACTCCCACGTTTCACCAGTTACTT
>DWDV01002176.1:0-11956 GCA_018245615.1 Mimoniades ocyalus
AGTGCCCGACCCGGGAATCGAACCCAGGACCTCTCGTTCGGCAGTCGCACTTGCAACCAACACGACCAACGAGGCAAATATTAACTCAAGAGAAACCTATCGGAAGTATTTTAAAGACTTTAATATTATGATTGTCACTTGTATATATCCCTATATGTATATTGGAAATATGCAAATCGCAAAAAAATACCCTACATTTTTTAACTTAGCTAAAGATGTCCGCAAATACAGTCAACGCCTTCAAAACAAGCAAAAAAACGAACTTGCATCGCCGAAATCTAACTTGGCTATGTTTCGAGACGGTCCCTATTCCATGTGCATCAAAATATATAAGAAAATAACCAAAAAATAAATATAGTCCGAGAAAGTAACCATACAATTTATAAAAAAATAAAAAACTTTTATGATATCAAAATTTGAAATCAAAATGTTATTACTCTATAAGTGAATTTTTAAACAATTAATTACTCATAAATTAAACCTCTTTTTGCCTTTTTTCCTTAAAATTATTGTGTAAATATTTTTTATTTTTATTTCTTCTATTTTTATATATACATTTGTAATTTTGTAATTTGCTTGTGTGCTTTGTAATTTGCTACGCCCCTGCGGGGCTCATGTTGTCATTTCCATTTTTACGCATGATGCAATAAATAAATGATTTGATTTGATTTAAATAAGTTTTCCGTTACAAAAGATTGGCCTCAATTATCTTTTATAAAAATTAAAGACTAAGTTATGGTTAAGGTAGATAATAATAGCGTGAGAAATTACAATAATTATTCAAGTAAAATATGTAAAACGAAGTTAGTTTACATAAAATAATCAAATATTTATTAACAATATTTGATCAGAGTAATAAGGAAGAAAATTGAATTGTCACAAGGAAAATCTACGTATGGAACATTATTAAAAATTCACTTCAATTCAAATTCAACTTCAATTACGGTAATTGAAATGAACATAATAATCGTAATAAAGACGCCGGATAACTTACCGCTGTAAGTTCTAGCCTTGACGCTCAATTGAAGCAAAATTTTACATTTGCTTTTCGTGGTCATCATCAATGGATGCTAAATATGTAGCAGTCTACTGCGCAATCTGTCTAATGAGAACGGTGGACATACAATAATTGTCACGAAAAATACCGTCCTATTACGCATCAATCGTACAATCGCTTTTTGATACAAGGATGTTGAATCTTCTCATTAAACCATCACAAATATCTGTGGTTGCCGCCTTCTGACTGGCCTGTTGGTTCAGTAGCGCACCTGACTCTAGCTATTTCTACTTTGTGATTAGATGGCCATGTGCAGACATCAATATAATTATTTATTCCTATATTTAGAGTTATTACTGAAACCGTCTTTACAATTATTTAAAAGAAATTACATATTCATAGCTCAGAAAAGCCTATTGTCAAATGGATAATTAATTTTGCCCAGCACCATTGAAGAAATATTAACAGCTTGACTTAAAACTGATAATATTGTCTTAAGCTTCTTTCTCCGATTTTTCACACTCTTCAAATTTAACACAATGTTTAACACAATGGTCAGTCAATTCGTCGACGTCCGTTGATGTAACTTTGCTAATAACATCATTAATAATCAGTATGACTGACATCTGGTTATGGGTAACAACGTTACATTCGTCGTTGGCAACATTGATGTTATTTAAATTTGTACCTTATGTCACAGCAAGTATATATTTGGAAGTTTTCACAAATGTAATTTTAACATTGTCAACGTATATTTCTTCAGTAATTAGTACGCTAACTCAGCTGACACGAAGCTCTTTGTAAATCTCTTTATGTGATCCTCCTTCAGTCACTGAATAACGTTTTGTAGGTTTTTCAGTCGTGTATGGTTCGTTCTCAGTGCGAACAAAGCACACAATATTTCTCTGATGACAATACCTCTTAGACCCGTTTTGTAATAATTTTGTTCCTCTTGTCGTTTTCGTGGATAAATAAGAATTATTCTTTCTTGATCACCATTGACGTAGTTCAAGGAAGGCACTGTATTTACAATAGATATTTTTACTCGTACATATGTGTAGTTTATTGTAACAAAACTCAGCATTCCGATTTTATTAGGAGCTTCTTTGTACAGGCTCAGGGCACTTACACGAATTCTGTACTGGTCATCTCTCTTTACATTAGATTCCATTGTGAATGTCGGCAGAATCTGCGCAATCATACGAGCTAAGTACCCAACAGTGGCAGCCGGGCCCTTGTCCAAAGCGAGGTCTTCGGCAACTTCCCAAGACGTAATCTCCTCAAATAGCTCTCGACGTATTCAGAGCACAATACTTAGACAATCAATCTTGAGCGCGACCCTTTTACTCAGGGGTTCGCTCACACTGACGCGGTGAGACTTCAATATGATGAGTACAGTAAGCTTTGATTTTATTCCTTCAATATAATACCAGATCTTTTAGTATTGTATTTACTAAATGTCTACTGCAATTTTAATAACATGAAAAATATGTCCTTCGAATTGATTGCAGCGCACTTTTAAGATAATGTGATGTAATAGGACTAAGAAACAAGATTCCCCAAAACGGTGACATGACTGAGTGGTTTCTCAACTAGTGTGAAAAGAACCCACGGGGTAGAACTTTTAGGGTTAAAGCTACGAGTCACGCGTCCAGTCTCAGGGGATGGAACAGTTTAATGCATAGTTGCACAGATCGCTGGCCCTCGATTACGAGAATTAGAACAGGGAAAAACTTCAGAGTGATGAAAGCATTTTTTTTTGCAAAGGACTGCTATTCTTCTTTTTTCAAAATGTTGATATTTAGAAAATTATCAGCAACGTCCTTGTTTGTTACGTTATAATTTAGTTTATCTCCAAGCATTGTAATGTTTCCACTAAGCACGTTCAGAAGACATATGAGCCAATTTAGAAAAAATAATGAAAATTTAAGTAGGTATATACAATGTGTGCAAAGAGGTAACGATTTTAAAACGGATGTGGTCTTTCGAGGCCTTCTAAAGGGATACCCAAGTATATTAGTCTATTAAACTTCCTAACCTCTACTTTATTTCTTGGTCCATAAGTTTTATATTTGTTTGCACGATACAGGGACGCAATAACAAATGTTTGAATAGATCCACTTGAAGACCGGAAAGCTCCGTCAGTTTTCGCGCGCGAATGATTTCGAATGAAACATTAATGTATATGGTATATCTTTTTAATAATATCATAATATAATACAATTAATAAGTGCCTGAATGGGACAAAGGGTATCGAATAACACTGGAACGAGGATGCTCGAAAATTTTGTATAGATTTGGAGTGGGCATGTGTTGGACTCTTTGTGACGGCGTAAGCGATATTGTACAGCATTTTTTGAGTGCATTCGTGACTGCTTTACTAATTTGTTGGCCACTTCAACTTGCCAGGTATGATCTAGTATCGGTAATTAAAGTGAACTTGGTAATTGAGCTATCAGACTTCACTGCATCCCACTAGATATTTCCATTGAGCTTTAATGCATGTATCAGCAATGAAAATGACTTTTAGGTTCAATTGTAGCTACTCCAACATGTATCTTTTAAGGATAACGAGAGAATAAACTTTGTGGAATGTATAGTTATGGTTGTAAAATAAAGAGAGAACCTCAATTTCAATTTACAAATTCAACCATAAAAGAAGAGGTATCCAATGCTACCTCATACCTGAACTTAATAACCTAGTACATATATAACAGATCCTGCTAGAATAAATGTTAGAACAAGTATTCAGTTCACTAGGCGTAATATGTACCTAGCGGTATCCAGATGATTGTCGTATAGTTTTTGAAATCGCTTAAACGACAAGCCTGACTGACCGTTGTTTACATTTAAATGTCTATATAAATTGTAATATCTCTCATATGCTGTATAAAAAACATCATTATCCCGTCAAAGTCCACTTCTCCACGCTATCAATCCTCACGCTGGGCATGTGGGTTGGGGGTCGCTAAGTACGGCTTCTGGGCCCGTCTACGCTGATGCGATATTGCGATGGTGCTGCGATATTGCGATGGTGCTGTGATATTGCGATGGCGCTGCGATATTGGGATGGTCCTGCGATATTGCTGATATAGCGATCAGCCAGCGCTGGCTTTTGCAATTGCATATGTGCGTTTAAAGATTTTCACTACTAACATACAAAGCAACCACGGCTACATCGCACGGACCACGACACCGAAGGACCAGGCGAATATAACTTTCATTTATGTAATTTGGCAAGTACACACAAGTGCACTAGGTGGGAGCCGGGAGCCTCGTTACCCGCCGCACTCAAGACGCCCGCACTCGTTGACAACCCGCTCGGAACAATTTGCGCACCCCTCGCAAATCGTTATCGATAATGAATTTGGTAAACGTTCAATGCGTTTGTGGTAAAACATTTTAAGGCTAAGTGGTCCCGTATACGAGCCCTAATTGCCCGAGTGAAAACTGCATTGGATTTATCGTCCTTGCTTGCTCTTGCCCAAAAACGATTTGTCATGTTTAAATTTTCTTCTGCATTTTCTCCAAATTATTACTAGTGCTAATGTTGAAAGATTATAAATCAGACAAACAATCTAAACATAACGGAATAGTCAATTGATATATCTTATGGGTAGCTTGTTATAGCTCTGAAAAAATGAACCCCCAATACAGAAGAAATCATTGTGTAAGGAATTAATTATCTGGGTAGTACAGTCAAATACTGGTAAGTATATACCTGTCATTGTTGATTTACAGCAAAGGTCGGAAAGCTAAATCAGTTAGTAGCATTCTAACCAATGGACCTTTTGCTCATCCCTATCCAATAAATACTGCAAATATTGTCGACAACACATATGTTATGTAGTCGCTAAGCAAAGAAATAGAAACGGCAATTTAGCAAAACATATTTCCATACGTTCGGGAGGGTCAACAGATAATGCATATGTAAATTAATTTACCCTTAAACAGAGGGTGGCTGGGATGTGTGAAGCTCAATCAAATAAATGTATCGCGACATGAATGGTTTAATGGGATTTCTGTATCATTGAGTTGTGGAAGATTCGGAGATTTGTCTCGCGTTATACACACGAGATAATGGAGCGGCTAAGACAATGTCTTAAGTAGAAAGTGACGTGTCTTGAGTTCTTTCAGGAGTATGAAAGTATAATAATAATTTTAGTATGAAAGTATAATAATAATTTTAGTATGAAAGTATAATAATAATTTTAGTATGAAAGTATAATAATAATTTAGAGGAGTATGATAATAATTTTTATATGTATTTATTCCGAAACTGTTCACCCAGCTGTTCTATATCGGATTGGCAAATAGTGTCCTTATAATTAAAATGAATTAATTAGTAAATCAAACACTGAACAAAGGAGACAATGATGTTAACATGTTACAAGTGGCGAATTTTGGTTTCGTAATACCAATCGCATTTGTACTAACGGAATTAGCTCACATTACAATAGTAACAATTGGAAACTCGAACCAACAGCCAACAATAGCGTTTGGGCAAACAATCAGCAAACGAAAGCTTTTATAACCGATACAGAACTCAAAAAACCTATACACCCAAAGAATAATATCTGTACTCAAAACCACACACACCGTGAGTTATGAAAAGAGAAACAAAATTAATGAATGCGACTAATTCGCAATAAAAATGCCACATGCGAGAGAACGTGAGGGGGGACAATTATAACAAATTAATAACGCGCACTACCCTTAAAACTCGAGTGGAGATTTGCATTCAATGGTATTCTCGCTTTTGTTGGTTATTTAAACTGAAATCAAGCGAAAACCAATCGTAAAAACCTTATCAATCGAATCATAACACCTCGTACAGCAAATATTCAGTTACGACCTTACGCCACTAGGTGACGCTTTAAGGGTCATCCGTTTTAAACAGAACAATGTGAGCTCTATCACAGGACAATAGAGTTGGAAATTGGTCGCGGGATCCATTGTACGAAATCACTTGAATATTAAAAGTCTTGGTAATTATTCAGGAATCCATCCATCATTAATCACACCAGAGGGTGGGATGCGGGAAAACGATGTAAAAATGATTGTTGAAAAGATAAATTACAAGACCGGTGACGTTTATACGGATACGAGCCACGTGTGGTTTTTTATAAGTGACACACAACATCACACACATACATTGTTAGTGAGATATATTGCGAACAGATTCTTGTCATTAGTGCAAATTTGAATAATTGTTCCGTATGCATCACAAAGGAAATTATTACAATTGGTATTGATATGCAGAAATCAAAAGTACGAAGTTATTATTATGATTCCGGTAGTATTATAAACAGCTTTTTGTGCGATTGTTAGTACAAATTCATTCTATCTGTAGATCCACTGAACACATTTTATTCAGTTTTTTCGAAGTTAATCTTGTTTAATATACTGATGTGTTTTATTTTTACAAAAATTAAAGTTTCCCTTAACTAATCCACATAGAGCAGCGTATAAATGATCACCTATTCTAAGATGAAAATCACAGTTCACTTTGAAATAAAAATGTGTTGTGAAATTGCAATTTAATTAATGAAAGCATAGGTTCATACAATTTGATTTGTTGACATTCTCCTTAGTTCTAAAAGGGCATCAAGGACAAGGATTGACATCATCATCGTCATCATCATCAATTTTTGTCCTCCCATAGTTGGATACGGGACCGAGTACCTTACTAGTAAGTAGACTTCACGATAATTAGTAGGTACCTACTACTTTCCAAGGTATTACTATTATTATATTCATAACGCCAGCTACCTCACGGGGTGGGCAGAGTGCACCGAGTGCTATATATCTCTATCCTTCCAGACCTGCCGCGCTTCTTCTACATTCATTATTAGTTATTTAAAAAGGAACAATTAAGTTAATACCAAAACACGAAACAAGGGTAGCGGGTCCACAAAAGCTGAATAAATCGCTTTAAATTACTCGTAACTTTCACTAATATGGTCCGAGCCCGGGAATAACAAGCTTTCATCCTAAAACACCATGACAATGGGGTAAATAACCATCGGAACACCACAGAACACCATTAACCCGTTGTAACCGTCCCGAACTTTAACAATTAATACTGCGCCAATAATAGAAACTAAGACACAATGGCGCACACTACAAATTAATATATTCATACGTGGGTCAGCAACTGTAAAAAACAGCAAGACAAAAGAATATATACTCTAAAACGATACCCTTAAAATCCAATTTCGCATGAAGAAAATCAGGACTTGTTCAATAATGGCAGATTAAAATTGAACTTTACCTTTATGTACATAAAGATTAATTTTATTTGTAGGTATTATTGTAAACGAATGTTTGCGATGTTTTTATCATTATAATTACGTGGAACAACAATACGAATGCGATTTTTATTGCCGCGAACATTACCAGCGATAATACGATTCGCGACAGTTTAATCGCGCTCGATTGTAAACGGGTCTTTGTCCGATCTATGCATTAAGATTCATTGTGCCCCAAAACGTGTATTACATTCTAATTGAACTTTTATTTGGGTTCCGCGGTCAGCGCCGTCCCTACGGAACCGGTTGATGACTCGTTGAATTGTAGAATACTGCTTTTATAACACAGGCAAGCAGAGGTAAACGGTAGGCAATGTAGGGAGGTTCACTCTCACGTTTCACCAGTTACGTTATAGATAAAGTACATCCTATAGAATACCCGGTGAGCCTCTTATCAAATTGCCCATTGGATACTGCTTTGTTTAAATATTATATACTTTTATTCTTGCTATTTACTTAATTATATATATTTCTTTGTTTAAATGTAATAATTGTTATTTTTTGTCTAAATTTGTATAAATTGTAGTTAAGACTAAATAAAAACTACGACTGAGTCAAAGTAAAATCGAAATAACACAATTTTTGGGCTAACCCTTTGACATAACACGTATAAATAAAATTAAGTATTTAGAAGACCGCATTGTGTTCGAAAGCAATGTTTTTCCTACAACAAACACTTAAGAAAGAATACTTTTCGTATGTTCGTCCGTGTGTTTGTGTGTGTGTGGTTTTTTTTATACGGAATCCTATATCCATACGCAAGAAACTCGCTGATAATCAGTTTCGTAACTCATCACCTTCGACCAGACGCAACTCCATACATCTCTGTCAATCCCAACACACTAGTAGCTATTCACTATCATGAAACAAAACACACAGTCATTCAAATAAATCATACATTGACGTTAGCCAAAGGTTACTCGGATCTATCAACAAGAGTATTATGATGTTCGGTGTATTAGGGTATGTTTGTTTTCGCTAGGTGGAGTAACGATGAGCGCAAAGTGGCTGGCGGTGGTTAGGCACTAACAGCTGAAGATCGAGCTCAGTGTTCTGCTATTAGATAGGCTTGTGTCCAGCAGTCACGGGAATTGCTGATGATATTTTTCAAAAACAAAATTTTTTCTACACTATCTACATATTCTACGATAAATCTGGAATTATACTAGGTGTAAAACATAACGTCACGCCTTTAATCCCCGAACAGGTAGGTAGAAGAGTGCTGTACACGTCCGCGTTTCCCCATTTACATTTATGTCCTACTATGGAATGACAAGTGAGCTTATACAAAGGGCACAAATTCAGCCTCTGAACCAATATTACAACATCTAAGAGAAATCTAATATTCACGACACGGGATTGGACCCCAAGACGTCTCGATCAGCAGTAAAACTTATACCAACTTAACCAATGAGGCAGTCAACGTTAAAACTGGTGTTTATTTATTACATTTAAATGTAGAATATTTTTTGAAATACGAGTACATACTCACACGGGAGAGGAAACTAATTCATATGTAGCGCGCGACACGGGAACGGAGACGTGGTCTAATATGTGCTTAGCTTTGTAGATGCGTGGAAGAGACAAGTTTCACCCCCGTCTTTGCGCATAGGGGTATTATTATCACATGTTCACGGCGGGCCCCACGCGGGGATCTCAGAAAGCACCGAGTGTTGTTTTTAAATATACTCGTATTTAATCTAGCAGGTGGACTCCCGGATAGTAAACGGTCAGAAGAGTTGCCAATGCAATGCGTTCACGCCATAGAAGGAAAGCTCTTTTCACGCCTTTCTTGAAAAACCCCGTCAAAGTGTCAATTGTCTCTTCCTCGCAGACCTGACGCGGTCCCACTTCATTCGTCCCAATCACTACCCATACTGTCATTTAATGACAAAAATAAATAATTTTCGGCATTGATACGAAACATTTGACAAACAAACGGAATTCTCTCACTCATATACGAGTATGTACTGAAAATCGATAGTATTAAATTCTAAGCACAAGTCGCCTCGAAATAAGGGCTTTCAATACGAGAAATATACAATGAAACGCATGCCTTATTTGTATGTGCTTATTGAACAGCTATTTTATTTTATTTCTCTCTGATACATTGTCAAAGGAGGTGGGATACACAAACATACTGTATGCTCGGAGACTGTCCTTATTTTTCTCAAAATGCACTGACCAATTAACATGAATACAGAAAATGGAAACTAGGAATGTTGTACCTACACTACTAGACGTGCAGCACGAGACTACTTAAAATTAATGCAAAATGTACAATGTGAGTAGCTGTACCTATTTGAAAATTGGCTTTGCATTTTAGATGTTTTGGGCTAATTTAAATTATATTTAATTAAAGAAGTATACCAGGACCGTAGCAAGCGGAAATTCTTAGTTTCTACTTATCCCTGTGGGAACTAGGCATGACAATATACATGTATAAATTCTGAACCAAATACGTAATGATAATTCAAAAATCCGAAGGTTGGATGATAAATTTTTTGTCCCGATATCGATCCTTCAATATGGCAACCCTAAGAGGGAGTAATCCCTCCGTACGTGAATATCGCCCTCTTGGAAAATGAATAAGAAATGTTTGGAGAATTTTGTTTTTCCGGATTAGAGCCGCGCCCGTTTGAGCTCGTCGCGTTCAAACTCCTTCTCCAATTCACACAGTTTTCTACTTGTTATTTTGAGTATACATTTCATGATATTTGAAAATTTAAGATCTTCGTTTGATAATGAATAAAATATTAATAATAATAGTAAAATATTGGAATATGGCCATCTGATTGGTAATAAGGCTTAAGACGGCGTGTAAATATAGTTGTAGAGCGAACACCATCACCAAACACCAAAGAAGAAAGAACAAGAATTTAGCAATTTTAACAGCAGTGTAAGCAGTATTTTAATAATATTAATAACAATCGATACAATGTATTAAATTCTAATGAATTGTCACTATCGTGACAGTGTTAGGACAATGACATTTTATATATACCTATCACATTAAATAAAATAAAATATAAATAAAATTAATCATTAAATAAAATATAGATAAAAATTATAAATAAAATTGTAAAGCTTAACTAAACGACTATTTAATCTTTGAATACAATTTAACAATGCATCTAAAAGCGCAGACTCCACATAATGCTGTTATCTTAAAATTTTCATATTTAAATTCTTCATAGCTATTGTCAGTGTACCGAAATAGACAAATGGTTTCTTAACATCCATTTTATAAAACCCAACAAAAGTAAATAGCAAATCTAATCATACGCCAATTTACAGTATTTGTGATCAATTCATAGACAGATCTCATTATGCATTTTTGAAAAGTTCACAAAATCGGTAATTTCGTAACAAACACAACAACGGTTGAAACTAAAAGAAATCAAAAGATTACGTATAAAAGGATTGGTAAGTCTATTGTCTGATCGATAAATATGAGCTGTAAGCGATAAACAAGCGATATATATTCCTCCAAAAATAAATCTTGCTCACAAGAATATTCAAATCTACCAAGTGTATAATAGCACTTTATTGTTATAAAATTTAATATTATTAGCTGTAATATTTAAAGGAAACATCTACACATCATAAAGTTCCTCATAATATTTTCGAACTCACAGCGGCAGACTGCGATCTTAACCTTTTTATTTTGAAATTAAACCCGTACCCAACATCGAAACAGTAAAAGGATTGCTGGAGATGATAACCATGATGATGAGGTGCGGCTTGAGAATTACAGTTATATCCTCCATTACATAAAAAACTATTATAGAAATATTAAAAACGCTGTTTTTATAATTTTTTTACAACTATCGCAGAGATCGTAGCTATTAAAGTAGCTTGTAAAGTAAATATTTCTTGTCGAATCTATCATCTTTAATTAACATTCGATAATTAAAATTATGTATATGCATTATTTAATAAGTATTTGGTTACTATAAATGGTAAAGAAAGTATTTCAACATCATAAAACAGCTTAATCAGTTATCTACTTCTCTATATAATAGTGACAACAGTATCAACACCTACTTGATTGTTATATTAATTTGTATTCAATTCGCTTTTCTCGTATCGGTTTATGTGCGATACCCGCAATATCAATAAATTGTCTTTTTAATGATAACAATTTCAAGAACAAGCCTTATTGTATTTTCATTAAACTAGCTTCTCGCCTATCGTCGAACATCGGACGCCGCGAACCTCAATGTAACTGCGCCTTTTGAAAGAATACAAAAAGCTACCATAGCTTTGCTTAACTAACTATTTAAGCAACACTTCGGCTTTAATTAATCTTGACAACGCCTTTGTTGACAGAATAACGATTTATCATTTGAATACCGAAGTATTCTGTACCGTTCATCGGAATCTACTTACAATCGGCACACAATTTTTTAATGTACATAGATTATAAAAATATTTTAAACGAAATGTAAATACATATGTAGTGCCGCTATAGTATGAACGCTGCTAAAACTGTATTGGGTTTGAACCCCGTCAGAACAATTTTTCGTGCGCATTATGAAATACTGTTTTACTATTATATACTTTTAATTTACTGCCTCGTTGGTCGTGTTTGTTGCAAGTGCGACTGCCGATCGGGAGGTCCCGGGTTCGATTCCCGGGTCGAACA